>JANCRA010000037.1:2500-7500 GCA_024362935.1 Setophaga petechia
AACCCTAACCCTAACCCTAACCCTAACCCTAACCCTAACCCTAACCCTAACCCTAACCCTAACCCTAACCCTAACCCTAACCCTAACCCTAACCCTAACCCTAACCCTAACCCTAACCCTAACCCTAACCCTAACCCTAACCCTAACCCTAACCCTAACCCTAACCCTAACCCTAACCCTAACCCTAACCCTAACCCTAACCCTAACCCTAACCCTAACCCTAACCCTAACCCTAACCCTAACCCTAACCCTAACCCTAACCCTAACCCTAACCCTAACCCTAACCCTAACCCTAACCCTAACCCTAACCCTAACCCTAACCCTAACCCTAACCCTAACCCTAACCCTAACCCTAACCCTAACCCTAACCCTAACCCTAACCCTAACCCTAACCCTAACCCTAACCCTAACCCTAACCCTAACCCTAACCCTAACCCTAACCCTAACCCTAACCCTAACCCTAACCCTAACCCTAACCCTAACCCTAACCCTAACCCTAACCCTAACCCTAACCCTAACCCTAACCCTAACCCTAACCCTAACCCTAACCCTAACCCTAACCCTAACCCTAACCCTAACCCTAACCCTAACCCTAACCCTAACCCTAACCCTAACCCTAACCCTAACCCTAACCCTAACCCTAACCCTAACCCTAACCCTAACCCTAACCCTAACCCTAACCCTAACCCTAACCCTAACCCTAACCCTAACCCTAACCCTAACCCTAACCCTAACCCTAACCCTAACCCTAACCCTAACCCTAACCCTAACCCTAACCCTAACCCTAACCCTAACCCTAACCCTAACCCTAACCCTAACCCTAACCCTAACCCTAACCCTAACCCTAACCCTAACCCTAACCCTAACCCTAACCCTAACCCTAACCCTAACCCTAACCCTAACCCTAACCCTAACCCTAACCCTAACCCTAACCCTAACCCTAACCCTAACCCTAACCCTAACCCTAACCCTAACCCTAACCCTAACCCTAACCCTAACCCTAACCCTAACCCTAACCCTAACCCTAACCCTAACCCTAACCCTAACCCTAACCCTAACCCTAACCCTAACCCTAACCCTAACCCTAACCCTAACCCTAACCCTAACCCTAACCCTAACCCTAACCCTAACCCTAACCCTAACCCTAACCCTAACCCTAACCCTAACCCTAACCCTAACCCTAACCCTAACCCTAACCCTAACCCTAACCCTAACCCTAACCCTAACCCTAACCCTAACCCTAACCCTAACCCTAACCCTAACCCTAACCCTAACCCTAACCCTAACCCTAACCCTAACCCTAACCCTAACCCTAACCCTAACCCTAACCCTAACCCTAACCCTAACCCTAACCCTAACCCTAACCCTAACCCTAACCCTAACCCTAACCCTAACCCTAACCCTAACCCTAACCCTAACCCTAACCCTAACCCTAACCCTAACCCTAACCCTAACCCTAACCCTAACCCTAACCCTAACCCTAACCCTAACCCTAACCCTAACCCTAACCCTAACCCTAACCCTAACCCTAACCCTAACCCTAACCCTAACCCTAACCCTAACCCTAACCCTAACCCTAACCCTAACCCTAACCCTAACCCTAACCCTAACCCTAACCCTAACCCTAACCCTAACCCTAACCCTAACCCTAACCCTAACCCTAACCCTAACCCTAACCCTAACCCTAACCCTAACCCTAACCCTAACCCTAACCCTAACCCTAACCCTAACCCTAACCCTAACCCTAACCCTAACCCTAACCCTAACCCTAACCCTAACCCTAACCCTAACCCTAACCCTAACCCTAACCCTAACCCTAACCCTAACCCTAACCCTAACCCTAACCCTAACCCTAACCCTAACCCTAACCCTAACCCTAACCCTAACCCTAACCCTAACCCTAACCCTAACCCTAACCCTAACCCTAACCCTAACCCTAACCCTAACCCTAACCCTAACCCTAACCCTAACCCTAACCCTAACCCTAACCCTAACCCTAACCCTAACCCTAACCCTAACCCTAACCCTAACCCTAACCCTAACCCTAACCCTAACCCTAACCCTAACCCTAACCCTAACCCTAACCCTAACCCTAACCCTAACCCTAACCCTAACCCTAACCCTAACCCTAACCCTAACCCTAACCCTAACCCTAACCCTAACCCTAACCCTAACCCTAACCCTAACCCTAACCCTAACCCTAACCCTAACCCTAACCCTAACCCTAACCCTAACCCTAACCCTAACCCTAACCCTAACCCTAACCCTAACCCTAACCCTAACCCTAACCCTAACCCTAACCCTAACCCTAACCCTAACCCTAACCCTAACCCTAACCCTAACCCTAACCCTAACCCTAACCCTAACCCTAACCCTAACCCTAACCCTAACCCTAACCCTAACCCTAACCCTAACCCTAACCCTAACCCTAACCCTAACCCTAACCCTAACCCTAACCCTAACCCTAACCCTAACCCTAACCCTAACCCTAACCCTAACCCTAACCCTAACCCTAACCCTAACCCTAACCCTAACCCTAACCCTAACCCTAACCCTAACCCTAACCCTAACCCTAACCCTAACCCTAACCCTAACCCTAACCCTAACCCTAACCCTAACCCTAACCCTAACCCTAACCCTAACCCTAACCCTAACCCTAACCCTAACCCTAACCCTAACCCTAACCCTAACCCTAACCCTAACCCTAACCCTAACCCTAACCCTAACCCTAACCCTAACCCTAACCCTAACCCTAACCCTAACCCTAACCCTAACCCTAACCCTAACCCTAACCCTAACCCTAACCCTAACCCTAACCCTAACCCTAACCCTAACCCTAACCCTAACCCTAACCCTAACCCTAACCCTAACCCTAACCCTAACCCTAACCCTAACCCTAACCCTAACCCTAACCCTAACCCTAACCCTAACCCTAACCCTAACCCTAACCCTAACCCTAACCCTAACCCTAACCCTAACCCTAACCCTAACCCTAACCCTAACCCTAACCCTAACCCTAACCCTAACCCTAACCCTAACCCTAACCCTAACCCTAACCCTAACCCTAACCCTAACCCTAACCCTAACCCTAACCCTAACCCTAACCCTAACCCTAACCCTAACCCTAACCCTAACCCTAACCCTAACCCTAACCCTAACCCTAACCCTAACCCTAACCCTAACCCTAACCCTAACCCTAACCCTAACCCTAACCCTAACCCTAACCCTAACCCTAACCCTAACCCTAACCCTAACCCTAACCCTAACCCTAACCCTAACCCTAACCCTAACCCTAACCCTAACCCTAACCCTAACCCTAACCCTAACCCTAACCCTAACCCTAACCCTAACCCTAACCCTAACCCTAACCCTAACCCTAACCCTAACCCTAACCCTAACCCTAACCCTAACCCTAACCCTAACCCTAACCCTAACCCTAACCCTAACCCTAACCCTAACCCTAACCCTAACCCTAACCCTAACCCTAACCCTAACCCTAACCCTAACCCTAACCCTAACCCTAACCCTAACCCTAACCCTAACCCTAACCCTAACCCTAACCCTAACCCTAACCCTAACCCTAACCCTAACCCTAACCCTAACCCTAACCCTAACCCTAACCCTAACCCTAACCCTAACCCTAACCCTAACCCTAACCCTAACCCTAACCCTAACCCTAACCCTAACCCTAACCCTAACCCTAACCCTAACCCTAACCCTAACCCTAACCCTAACCCTAACCCTAACCCTAACCCTAACCCTAACCCTAACCCTAACCCTAACCCTAACCCTAACCCTAACCCTAACCCTAACCCTAACCCTAACCCTAACCCTAACCCTAACCCTAACCCTAACCCTAACCCTAACCCTAACCCTAACCCTAACCCTAACCCTAACCCTAACCCTAACCCTAACCCTAACCCTAACCCTAACCCTAACCCTAACCCTAACCCTAACCCTAACCCTAACCCTAACCCTAACCCTAACCCTAACCCTAACCCTAACCCTAACCCTAACCCTAACCCTAACCCTAACCCTAACCCTAACCCTAACCCTAACCCTAACCCTAACCCTAACCCTAACCCTAACCCTAACCCTAACCCTAACCCTAACCCTAACCCTAACCCTAACCCTAACCCTAACCCTAACCCTAACCCTAACCCTAACCCTAACCCTAACCCTAACCCTAACCCTAACCCTAACCCTAACCCTAACCCTAACCCTAACCCTAACCCTAACCCTAACCCTAACCCTAACCCTAACCCTAACCCTAACCCTAACCCTAACCCTAACCCTAACCCTAACCCTAACCCTAACCCTAACCCTAACCCTAACCCTAACCCTAACCCTAACCCTAACCCTAACCCTAACCCTAACCCTAACCCTAACCCTAACCCTAACCCTAACCCTAACCCTAACCCTAACCCTAACCCTAACCCTAACCCTAACCCTAACCCTAACCCTAACCCTAACCCTAACCCTAACCCTAACCCTAACCCTAACCCTAACCCTAACCCTAACCCTAACCCTAACCCTAACCCTAACCCTAACCCTAACCCTAACCCTAACCCTAACCCTAACCCTAACCCTAACCCTAACCCTAACCCTAACCCTAACCCTAACCCTAACCCTAACCCTAACCCTAACCCTAACCCTAACCCTAACCCTAACCCTAACCCTAACCCTAACCCTAACCCTAACCCTAACCCTAACCCTAACCCTAACCCTAACCCTAACCCTAACCCTAACCCTAACCCTAACCCTAACCCTAACCCTAACCCTAACCCTAACCCTAACCCTAACCCTAACCCTAACCCTAACCCTAACCCTAACCCTAACCCTAACCCTAACCCTAACCCTAACCCTAACCCTAACCCTAACCCTAACCCTAACCCTAACCCTAACCCTAACCCTAACCCTAACCCTAACCCTAACCCTAACCCTAACCCTAACCCTAACCCTAACCCTAACCCTAACCCTAACCCTAACCCTAACCCTAA
>JANCRA010000037.1:12500-225899 GCA_024362935.1 Setophaga petechia
CCTAACCCTAACCCTAACCCTAACCCTAACCCTAACCCTAACCCTAACCCTAACCCTAACCCTAACCCTAACCCTAACCCTGACCCTAACCCTAACCCTAACCCCTAACCCTAAACCCTAACCCTAACCCTAACCCTAACCCTAACCCTAACCCTAACCCTGACCCTGACCCTGACCCTAACCCTAACCCTAACCCTAACCCTAACCCTAACCCTGACCCTGACCCTGACCCTGACCCTAACCCTAACCCCGGACCCCGGACCCCGGACCCCGGACCCTAACGACCCTTACAACCTGGGGATTTGGCACTAAAAGGTAACCCTAATCCCAAAAAGTATATTGGGGTTCTAACCCTAATCCAAGATGGCGGCGCCCATGCGGTCACGTGGTACCCAACAAGATGGCTGCCGTGGCGTCATTTCCGGCAAGATGGCGGCGCCCGTGAGCTCCACGTGGTTGTGGGCAAGATGGCCGCCCCATGCTGTCACGTGGTTTCCGGCAAGATGGCGGCGGTGATGTCATTTCCGGCAAGATGGCGGCGCCCTTGAGCTCCACGTGGTTGCAGGCAAGATGGCCGCCCCCATGCTGTCACATGGTTTCCAGCAATATGGCGGCGATGACGTTATTTCCGGCAAGATGGCGGCGCCCTTACCCCACACGTGGTTTCGGGCAAGATGGCGGCGCCCATGCGGTCACCTGACCCGGAACCAAGATGGCGCCGGTCACGTGGCTTCCGGCAAGATGGCGGCGCCCATGGCTCCGGTTTTTTTATCGGTTTTTCTCGGTTTTTGGCGGTTTTTTCGCAGTTTCCGCGGGTCCCTGCTGGTCGGGCTGCTATTCCGGTCCGGCTGCGCCCGGCGCTGTCGCGCTGGGGGGTCTGTGGAGCGCCGGGGGGGTGCCGGGGTTTCGGTCGGGACTGGGGTTTTTTTTCGTGGGTTTTTTCGGTTTTTTGCGGGTCCCCGCTGGTCGGGGTGCTATTCCGGTTCGGCTGCGTCCGGCGCCGTCGCGCGGGGGGGTCTGTGGGGCGCGGGGGGAGTGCCGCGGTTTTGGTCGGGCTCTGGCAAAATGGCGGCGGTGACGTCGTTCCGGCAAGATGGCGACGGTGATGTCATTTCCGGTAAAGATGGCGGCGCCCATACCCTCCATGTGGTTGTGGGCAAGATGGCGGCGCCCATGCTTTCACGTGGTTTCCGGCAAAATGGCGGCCGTTACCTCATTTCCGGCAAGATGGTGGCGCCCATGAGCTCCACGTGGTTGCAGGCAAGATGGCGGCGCCCATGTGGTCACCTGACCCGGAACCAAGATGGCGCCGGTCACGTGGTTTCCGGCAAAATGGCGGCGCCCACGGCTCCGGTTTTTTTATCGGTTTTTCTCGGTTTTTGGCGGTTTTTTCGCGGCTTCCGGGGGTCCCTGGTGGTCGGGCTGCTATTCTGGTTCGGCTGTGCCCGGCGGTGTCGCGCGGGGGGGGTGTGTGGAGCGCGGGGGGGGGTGCCGCGGTTTTGGTCGGGACTGGGGTTTTTTTTCCCGGTTTTTTTCGGTTTTTCGCGGGTCCCCGCTGGTCGGGGTGCTATTCCGGTTCGGCTGCGCCCGGCGCCGTCGCGCGGGGGGGTCTGTGGGGCGCGGGGTGGGTGCCGTGGTTTTGGTGGGCTCTGGCAAGATGGCGGCGGTGACGTCGTTTCCGGCAAGATGGCGGCGCCCATACCCTCCATGTGTTTGCGGGCAAGATGGCGGCGCCCATGCCGTCACGTGGCCCGGAACCAAGATGGCGCCGGTCACGTGGTTTCCGGCAAAATGGCGGCGCCCATGGCTCCGGTTTTTTTATCGGTTTTTCTCGATTTTTGGCGGTTTTTTCGCGGCTTCTGCGGGTCCCTGCTGGTCGGGCTGCTATTCCGGTTCGGCTGCGCCCGGCGCTGTCGCGCTCGGGGGTCTGTGGAGCGCGGGGGGGGTGCCGCGGTTTCGGTCGGGACTGGGGTTTTTTTTTCGCGGTTTTTTTCGGTTTTTCGCGGGTCCCCGCTGGTCGGACTGCTATTCCGGTTCGGCTGCGCCCGGCGCCGTCGCGCGGGGGGGTTTGTGGGGCGCGGGGGGGGTGCCGTGGTTTTGATCGGGCTCCGGCAATATGGCGGCGACACGTCATTTCCGGCAAAGATGGCTGCGGCCATACCCTCCACGTGGTTGTGGGCAAGATGGCGGCGCCCATGCCGTCACCTGGTTTCCGGCAAGATGGCGGCCGTTACCTCATTTCCGGCAACATGGCGGCGCCCGTGAGCTCCATGTGGTTGTAGGCAATATGGCGGCGCCTATGCGGTCACCTGGCCCGGAACCAAGATGGCGCCCGTCACGTGGCTTCCGGCAAAATGGCGGCGCCCATGCCGCCGGTTTTTTTATCGGTTTTTTTTCGGTTTTTCGCGGTTTTTGCGGCATTTTTGTGGGTTCGCCCTGGTCGGGGTGCTATTCCGGTTCGGCTCCGCCTGCCGCTGTTGCGCGGGGGAGTCTGTGGGTCGTGGGGGGGTGCCGCGGTTTCGGTTGGGATTGGGGGTTTTTTTCGCAGTTTTTTCCGGTTTTTCGCGGGATTTTTGCGGGTCTCCGCTGCTCCGGGTGCTATTCCGGTTCGGCTGCGCCCGGCGCCGTCGCGCGGGGGGGTCTGTGGGGCGCGGGGGGGGTTGCCGCGGTTTTGATCGGGCTCCGGCAAAATGGCGGCGGTGACGTCGTTTCCGGCAAGATGGCGGCGCCCATACCCTCCATGTGGTTGTGGGCAAGATGGCGGCGCCTATGCTGGCACGTGGTTTCCGGCAAGATGGCGGCCGTTACCTCATTTCCGGCAACATGGCGGCGCCCGTGAGCTCCATGTGGTTTTAGGCAATATGGCGGCGCCCATGCGGTCACCTGGCCCGGAACCAAGATGGCGCCGGTCACGTGGTTTCCGGCAAAATGGCGGCGCCCACGCCTCCGGTTTTTTTATCGGTTTTTTTTCGGTTTTTCGCGGTTTTTGCGGGATTTTTGTGGGTTCACGCTGCTCGGGGTGCTATTCCGGTTCGGCTCCGCCCGGCGGTGTTGCGCGGGCGGGGTCTGTGGAGCGCGGGGGGGGTGCCGCGGTTTCGGTCGGGTTTTTCAAAGTGGCGGCTATCGGGATTGGGGGTTTTTTTCGCGGTTTTTAGCGGGTTTTGCGGCATTTTCGCGGGTCCCTGCTGGTCGGGCTGCTATTCCGGTTCGGCTGCGCCCGGCGCTGTCCCGCGGGGGGGGTCTGCGGAGCGCGGGGGGGGGCGCCGCGGTTTTGATCGGGCTCTGGGTGGGATGCCTGTGCCCTGGGACGCTGCTGGGGGTGTGCCGCTTTGCTGACGTCCTCCTGGGGGCGTGCCGTGCTTGCAGTGTGCAGCTGTGGATGGCAGGGGGCGCTGTGCTTGGGCCGCATGGGGGGGCTCTGCCTGCAGTGCATGGTGGTGGACAGCAGGGGGTGCTGTGGTATTGCTAATCAGGGTGGATTGGTGGCACCTGGGGTAGGGGTACTGATTAGGGGGTGTGGTTCCTATACTGTATATATAAAAAGAATAAAAACTATATGTCCGGTGCAGCAGTAGAAAATTTCAGGCTCCCGGGGAGTAAATGGATTTTTTTTTTTTTTTTTTTAATCTTTTTTTTTTCCTTTACTCCCAGGGAGCCTGAAAGTTTCTACTGCTGCTTTTTTTAAACTAAAGCTAGAAAAGAAGACAAAGTTAGAAAGAGAGAAAGGAGAGAGGAGAAGAGAGAGAAAGGAGAGCAGAAGAGAGAGAAAGAAGAGAGGGGAAGAGAGAGAGAGGAAAGGAGAAGAGAGAGAGGAAAGGAGAAGAGAGAGAGGAAGAGAGAGAAGAAGAAAGAAGAGGGAGGAGGGAGAGAGAGAGAGAGAAGAAGACAGATGAGAAGAGAGAAGGAGAGAGAGAGAAAAGAAGAGAGAGGGTGAAGAGAGAGAGGAAGACAGATGAGGAGAAGAAGAGAGAAAACAAGGTGAGGGGGAGAGAAAGAGAGAAGGACAGAGAGAAAAGAGGGAGGAGAGACAGAAAAACAAGGAGGAGTCACAGGAAAGAAGGAGAGAGAGACAGAAAAGAAGAAGGGGAGAGCAACAGAACACAAGAACAGGGAGACAAAATAAAAGGAGGGTGGGAAACTGAGGAAGTACAGGAGTTAGAAGGAAAAGAAATGCTTAGGGTTAGAGTAAAAAGACAAACTGAGGAAAAGGAGAACACAGACAGGAAAAGAAGAGCGAGGGTTTAAGTTTAGAGAAAAAGAACCAAGGTGCAAAGTATAGACAGAAGACTAAGAAAGAAATACAGTCTGACAGAAATAGTGAAATGGACACACAAAAAAGGGAGGCACATGGAAACGGTTACAGAAGCAGAGACACCATGTCAGAAAGAGTGAGAAACAGGAACAAAGGGTTACAGACAGATGAAAGTTAAGTTAGAAAGAGAAAAGGGAGGAACTAAAGGAAGAAATACAGTGTAATGGAATGATAAAACCACACTAAAAAAAGACAGGAGCCACAGTGGGGATAGGGCAGGGCAAGGGGGATCTTCATTAGGGGTGATTCAACTTTATTAAATAAATGTTTTTATTTAAACATCAGCAAAATACATGAAAACAGTGTATACAAATGCAAGTGCAGATACAATCCATGGACACACCGGTAAAAACCTAGTTTACACATAGAGCAATACAAGAAAATGCAGCAATTAATGCAAATGCAATACAGAGTAATACAAGACAAAACACATATTAAGACAAGATAATAAACTTTTTCTATTTTCATTAAATGTCAATCTATTATTACAGGAAACCCAAAACAACAAAAGCACACAGAAAACAACACTCATCCAAAAATAACACCCCCTTCACATTACACAAAAACTCACCATCGCACTCAGCACAACTGCTAAATCACAGCCCAGCAATCATTGGTCGTCGGGAACATGGTTCCCAGGACCCCCTAAAAATCCTCCTGCCTGACAAAAACCCCGGTCCCTGGACGATCTGCACCCAAACTTTGGCAATGAACGTCGCCTCGCAGACTGACCGGGACCGAGGAAAAAAAAACCCAGCCGGGGGGAAAAAAAAAAAAAACCCCCCGGCTGGGGATTTTTTATTCTAAATTTAAAAATTAGTTGAAAAACCTGAAAAGCAAAAGTCATGCAAGGTTACAACCCTTCAGCACACACATACACACACCCTCACTCACACCTCAACCGCTCTGCTAACCCCCGGCACACATTCACACTGCTCCTCGGGAACGTGGTTCCCGGGAGCCCCCGAACAATCCACCTGCCTGACGAAAACCCCGGTCCCTGGACGGTCTGCACCCAAACTTTGGCGATGAACGTCGCCTCGCAGACTGACCGGGACCGAGGAAAAAAAAACCCAGCCGGGGGGGAAAAAAAAAAAAACCCCCCGGCTGGGGATTTTTTATTCTAAATTTAAAAATTAGTTGAAAAACCTGAAAAGCAAAAGTCATGCAAGGTTACAACCCTTCAGCACACACATACACACACCCTCACTCACACCTCACCCGCTCGGCTAACACCCGACACGCATTCACGCTGCTCCTCGGGAACGTGGTTCCCGGGAGCCCCCGAACAATCCACCTGCCTGACGAAAACCCCGGTCCCTGGACGGTCTGGCCCAAACTTTGGCGATCAACATCGCCTCGCAGACTGACCGGGACCGAGGAAAAAAAAACCCAGCCGGGGGGAAAAAAAAAAAACCCCCCGGCTGGGGATTTTTTATTCTAAATTTAAAAATGAGTTGAAAAATCTGAAAAGCAAAAGTCACACACACAAGGTTAAATGCAGTCAGCACACGCTCACACACACAGAAACAGGCATACACAGACAGACACAGTCACGTGCTCACACACTTCTCACTTACACGCTCGCTGTGGCCCTTACTTGAGACGCTGAAGAATGTGCTTCGACACCTCTTCTGGCTGCCGCTCCTTGATGTCAAATGGCAGAGTCTGGGGAAATCGGTAGCCTCAGGGACCTGTGAGATGACAGGAAGTGGTCAATGAGTGGCCATCTGACAGCTAGAACTTGTCCCTGCTCTGGACCAATAAATTTTCTACCCAAAATCCCATAAAAGACAGATGAACAGTAAAATTTTTATAACTTCTACCTAACTGTGACTAGTGCCAGGGCAGGGCAGCTCCGACTGTAAGCGTTACAACATAAATACACACAATATAAACCGACAGATACAGTGCAAGTGTACATATAGTGTAAATGCACACAATATAAGGCGACGCGCTTACATACAATGTAAATGCACACAATATAAGGCGACACGCTTACATACAATGTAAGTCCATACAGTATAAGCCAGCATAGGTGCACACAATGTAAGTACATACAATATAAGCCAGCATAGGTACACACAATGTAAGTCCATACAGTATAAGCCAGCATAGGTGCACACAATGTAAGTACATACAATATAAGCCAGCATAGGTACACACAATATGGATACACACAATATAAACCAGCATAGGTACACACAATATAGGTACATACAGTATAAGCCAGCATAGGTACACACAATGTAAGTACATACAGTATAAGCCAGCATAGGTGCACACAATGTAAGTACATACAGTATAAGCCAGCATAGGTACACACAATATAAACCAGCATAGGTACACACAATATAAGGTACATACAGTATAAGCCAGCATAGGTACACACAATGTAAGTACATACAGTATAAGCCAGGACTTGAGATAACTCTCTGGAAGATTAATTCTTGAGCCCTACACCCTTTGAGAAAATGGAACCTACGGAACTACTGCAGTCACGTGAGGAGGGTGTAGGACACTCCCTCTAGAAGTCCAAGAGAATGGCATGGAAAAAAAGGCACTTCCAAAGCTAGTAGTAAGAAGGAAGATGGATGAGAACCTCTTCTGTAATCCTTCCTGTCTCAAAGACTAAAAATGTAAAGATGCCGGAATAAGGGATATCCGGAAAGGAACATGAGTAGAACACGGGTGATGTGGCACAGAACAGTGCCAACAAAGCATCGAGACGTAACAAAGGCCTATGACATGGAAGACAATGGACACAGACTACATAACACAGACACCATAACATAGACACAGATGACATAACACAGAGACAATTGGAAACTCCCTGGCACTTTCCCCTTAGGGAACCAAGATTCCTAGCACAAGATGAGCCAGAGGCTGATGATGCCAAAGAAAAGGAAGCCCTATGACAATAGCACATGATGATGAAATGTAAAAAGACGTTAAAAGAAGTTAGTGCCAAAGCAGTTAGGAGAATGCTCGAGAGGCTCAGCAAGCCCAGAGAAGGAAGCGGACTGCCGGGTGACCGTGGCTGTAGCTCCGGACCTGAAGGCGAGCTCCTCGGGGAAAGATCCGTGACGACGTCGAGTCCGGGAAGGTGGACGACGCAAAGTACATGAGAAAGTGGATATGGGTCGGAACTGCCCTGCCCGGCAAAGGCTCTGGTGAGGCTGAGGGGAAACCCTCTCCCTTTACTTCCAGAGAGCCCGCCCCACTACAGACCTCTCCGCTAAGCTGACATCAGATTGCCTCCTAGGACAGTAAAGGTTTTTCCCCTTCTCCCAACCACTGGCCCCGATACTTAGCTTTTGGAACACAAGCGGACAAAATCCATCCTCAGTCAGACGTGGACATTGAGATGTTCTCCGTGTGTGCTTCGGTGCTGCTGTTTCCAAACTTTGAGTACAAGCCTCCTCAGGGTACCTGAGACAAAACAGAAAATGTGACTATTGCCCTCAGAAAGAGTAATCCCCGGGACTCCTCCACGCCACTGCTCCAGCTCACCTCAAATCTTGATTTGACTCCAGAGGCCGCCCAGAAGACACCTGCAAAAAGAAAAGGTACACACTTAGCATGCTGCTGCATAACGCTCACCTATGAGTCAGCCTGCCTAAATGCCAACTCACCTGCCCTCCCCTGTTCCTGGCCATGCCTCGGGCAGCGACAACACCTGCAAGGACACAAAGCAGAGAAGCACGTTGAGATACTGTGAAAACACAACCTCCCAAATCTGACAAGTATGCCCCACCAACACCTTAAGCTTGCACCCACCTGGCATGGGGATGCTCGGCTAGGAAAGATTGCAAGTGGATCACCTAAAATAAAAAAGAAGAGGAGATGCTTAGAGTTGCACTACAAACTGAGACCTCAGCAATAACAACACCTTCTGTATGCTACTCAATGCTCACCTTGGCCCCTCGGCCATGACAGCTGGTCTCAGTCTTGATTTCCTAAAAAGAGACACAAAGAACAGTGCTGTAACAGCAACCATTTATGCTTCCACTACAGAGACAAACATTGACTGACCTGATCAGAGGAATGCCCTCACCCAGGATGGAGGGCTCTGCCCAGGATTTTATCCTTCTGCATCTGAAAGGAAGTGAGGACAAAAGTCAAATGGCTGCATGATAATTTAAGGAACCCAGATACCTTGTGATCATCTACAAATCCCATCTAGAGTCCAAGTACATCCCACATTACAAACTTCAAGTCCCCAGGACTTCTACTGCACCAGGCTATGCAGCAGGGCAGAGCAGTTCTGGCACAAATGTGTGCAGACACCCGTGACACAGAACACACAGGACATGACAGACAGGACATGACAGACAACGGGGACACAACACAGACAGAAATCTCTTGGCAAGGAAAATGGCTGCAAGGAATGAGAGAATCCAAAAGCAGATGACTGAGGCGAAACTGCTGGTGGGCTCATGCCAGGGTTTCTGACAGGCCCCTCAAAGGGCTAAGGAAAAAGACGTGAGATATGCAAACAACACATAAAACACAAAAGACAAGTGACACGAGACACACCAGGACTGCTCTGCCCTGCAAACCTCATCAAAAGTGAGACTTTCCTCTAATGAGGCCTAAGGAGCCACTTCTTGGCTACCTTCAACTCCAGAGCCATTTCAAACACCCCCTCCCCACCCCAGGAGTCCCAACTCAGCACCCCGCTTTCATCCCCTCTGTGGGTCACAGCCCTCCACTTATCTCTGGGACATCTGGGTGTGCCAGTCCGCTTCAGGTGCCAAGGAAGGCGGCCTCACCGGCTGGCAAGCTCCTGCTGTCACTGGGCTGGTGTCTCTTGCACAGCTAGATTAAAGAGAACCAAATATCACTGCCTCATCTTGACACCACATCAGCCAAAACCAAAAAAGTCTGCTACTCACCGTGCTCCTAAGAAGGCCTGGCACCTCCTAAGCCCAACCCTCTGCCACAGATGTAATGCACCTGCACCTGAAAGAAAGTTAGATCATATGTCAAATATCTGCAGGATAACTCAAAAGTTGCAAACACCTTCTATCAATCGAGGAATAGCATGTACAGTCCAAGTACACAGCAGGTTACAAACTTCAAATCCCCGGGACTTCACCTGCTGCACCAGGCTATGCAGCAGGGCAGAGCAGCACCGGCACAAATGTGTGCTGACACCCGTGACACAGGACACACA
Organism: Setophaga petechia; assembly: GCA_024362935.1. Taxonomy (NCBI): domain Eukaryota; kingdom Metazoa; phylum Chordata; class Aves; order Passeriformes; family Parulidae; genus Setophaga; species Setophaga petechia. Next base: position 21,992 of record JANCRA010000037.1, read on the forward strand.
GGACATGACAGACAACGGGGACACAACACAGACAGAAATCTCTTGGCAAGGAAAATGGCTGCGAGGAATGAGAGAATCCAAAAGCAGATGACCGAGGCAAAACTGCTGGTGGGCTCATGCCAGGGTTTCTGACAGGCCCCTCAAAGGGCTAAGGAAAAAGACGTGAGATACGCAAACAACACATAAAACACAAAAGACAAGTGACACGAGACACACCAGGACTGCTCTGCCCTGCAAACCTCATCAAAAGTGAGACTTTCCTCTAATGAGGCCTAAGGAGCCACTTCTTGGCTACCTTCAACTCCAGAGCCATTTCAAACACCCCCTCCCCACCCCAGGAGTCCCAACTCAGCACCCCGCTTTCATCCCCTCTGTGGGTCACAGCCCTCCACTTATCTCTGGGACATCTGGGTGTGCCAGTCCGCTTCAGGTGCCAAGGAAGGCGGCCTCACCGGCTGGCAAGCTCCTGCTGTCACTGGGCTGGTGTCTCTTGCACAGCTAGATTAAAGAGAACCAAATATCACTGCCTCATCTTGACACCACATCAGCCAAAACCAAAAAAGTCTGCTACTCACCGTGCTCCTAAGAAGGCCTGGCACCTCCTAAGCCCAACCCTCTGCCACAGATGTAATGCACCTGCACCTGAAAGAAAGTTAGATCATATGTCAAATATCTGCAGGATAACTCAAAAGTTGCAAACACCTTCTATCAATCGAGGAATAGCATGTACAGTCCAAGTACACAGCAGGTTACAAACTTCAAATCCCCGGGACTTCACCTGCTGCACCAGGCTATGCAGCAGGGCAGAGCAGCACCGGCACAAATGTGTGCTGACACCCGTGACACAGGACACACAGGACATGACAGACAACGGGGACACAACACAGACAGAAATCTCTTGGCAAGGAAAATGGCTGCGAGGAATGAGAGAATCCAAAAGCAGATGACCGAGGCAAAACTGCTGGTGGGCTCATGCCAGGGTTTCTGACAGGCCCCTCAAAGGGCTAAGGAAAAAGACGTGAGATACGCAAACAACACATAAAACACAAAAGACAAGTGACACGAGACACACCAGGACTGCTCTGCCCTGCACACCTCAGTGCTAAGAGCAAAAGTGAGACTTTCTTTTCATGGGGCCTAAGGGGCCATTTCTTGGCTACCTTCAACTCCAGAGCCAATTCAAACCCCCTCTCCCCACCCCGGGAGTCCCAACCCAGCACCCCGCTTTCATCCCCTCCACTTATCTCCGGGACATCCGGGGGTGCCGGTCTGCTTCAGATGTGAAGGGAGGCTGCTTCACCTGCTGGCAAGCTCCTGCTGTCACCGGGCTGTTGTCTCAAGCACAGCTAGATTAAAAGAGAACCAAATATCACTGCCTGATCTTGACACCGCATCAGCCAAAACCAAACAAGTCTGCTACTCACCGTGCTCCTTAGAAGGCCTGGCACCTCCTAAGCCCAACCCTCTGCCACAGATGTAATGCACCTGCACCTGAAAGAAAGTTAGAACATATGTCAAACATCTGCAGGATAACTCAAAAGCTGCAAACACCTTCTATCAATCGAGGAATAGCACGTACAGTCCAAGTACACACCATATCACAAACTGCAAGTCCCCGGGACTTCTCCTACTGCACCAGGCTATGTAGCAGGGCAGAGCAGCCCCGGCACAAATGTGTGCAGACACCCGTGACACAGGACACACAGGACATGACAGACAACGGGGACACAACACAGACAGAAATCTCTTGGCAAGGAAAATGGCTGCAAGGAATGAGAGAATCCAAAAGCAGATGACTGAGGCGAAACTGCTGGTGGGCTCATGCCAGGGTTTCTGACAGGCCCCTCAAAGGGCTAAGGAAAAAGACGTGAGATATGCAAACAACACATAAAACACAAAAGACAAGTGACACGAGACACACCAGGACTGCTCTGCCCTGCAAACCTCATCAAAAGTGAGACTTTCCTCTAATGAGGCCTAAGGAGCCACTTCTTGGCTACCTTCAACTCCAGAGCCATTTCAAACACCCCCTCCCCACCCCAGGAGTCCCAACTCAGCACCCCGCTTTCATCCCCTCTGTGGGTCACAGCCCTCCACTTATCTCTGGGACATCTGGGTGTGCCAGTCCGCTTCAGGTGCCAAGGAAGGCGGCCTCACCGGCTGGCAAGCTCCTGCTGTCACTGGGCTGGTGTCTCTTGCACAGCTAGATTAAAGAGAACCAAATATCACTGCCTCATCTTGACACCACATCAGCCAAAACCAAAAAAGTCTGCTACTCACCGTGCTCCTAAGAAGGCCTGGCACCTCCTAAGCCCAACCCTCTGCCACAGATGTAATGCACCTGCACCTGAAAGAAAGTTAGATCATATGTCAAATATCTGCAGGATAACTCAAAAGTTGCAAACACCTTCTATCAATCGAGGAATAGCATGTACAGTCCAAGTACACAGCAGGTTACAAACTTCAAATCCCCGGGACTTCACCTGCTGCACCAGGCTATGCAGCAGGGCAGAGCAGCACCGGCACAAATGTGTGCTGACACCCGTGACACAGGACACACAGGACATGACAGACAACGGGGACACAACACAGACAGAAATCTCTTGGCAAGGAAAATGGCTGCGAGGAATGAGAGAATCCAAAAGCAGATGACTGAGGCAAAACTGCTGGTGGGCTCATGCCAGGGTTTCTGACAGGCCCCTCAAAGGGCTAAGGAAAAAGACGTGAGATATGCAAACAACACATAAAACACAAAAGACAAGTGACACGAGACACACCAGGACTGCTCTGCCCTGCAAACCTCATCAAAAGTGAGACTTTCCTCTAATGAGGCCTAAGGAGCCACTTCTTGGCTACCTTCAACTCCAGAGCCATTTCAAACACCCCCTCCCCACCCCAGGAGTCCCAACCCAGCACCCCGCTTTCATCCCCTCCACTTATCTCCGGGACATCCGGGGGTGCCGGTCTGCTTCAGATGTGAAGGGAGGCTGCTTCACCTGCTGGCAAGCTCCTGCTGTCACCGGGCTGTTGTCTCAAGCACAGCTAGATTAAAAGAGAACCAAATATCACTGCCTGATCTTGACACCGCATCAGCCAAAACCAAACAAGTCTGCTACTCACCGTGCTCCTTAGAAGGCCTGGCACCTCCTAAGCCCAACCCTCTGCCACAGATGTAATGCACCTGCACCTGAAAGAAAGTTAGAACATATGTCAAACATCTGCAGGATAACTCAAAAGCTGCAAACACCTTCTATCAATCGATGAATAGCACGTACAGTCCAAGTACACACCATATCACAAACTGCAAGTCCCCGGGACTTCTCCTACTGCACCAGGCTATGTAGCAGGGCAGAGCAGCCCCGGCACAAATGTGTGCAGACACCCGTGACACAGGACACACAGGACATGACAGACAACGGGGACACAACACAGACAGAAATCTCTTGGCAAGGAAAATGGCTGCGAGGAATGAGAGAATCCAAAAGCAGATGTCCGAGGCGAAACTGCTGGTGGGCTCATGCCAGGGTTTCTGACAGGCCCCTCAAAGGGCTAAGGAAAAAGACGTGAGATACGCAAACAACACATAAAACACAAAAGACAAGTGACACGAGACACACCAGGACTGCTCTGCCCTGCACACCTCAGTGCTAAGAGCAAAAGTGAGACTTTCTTTTCATGGGGCCTAAGGGGCCATTTCTTGGCTACCTTCAACTCCAGAGCCAATTCAAACCCCCTCTCTCCCCACCCCGGGAGTCCCAACCCAGCATCCTGCTTTCATCCCCTCTGTGGGTCACAGCCCTCCACTTATCTCTGGGACATCCGGGGGTGCCGCTCCACTTCAGGTGCCAAGGAAGGCGGCCTCGCCAGCTGGCAAGCTCCTGCTGTCACCAGGCTGTTGTCTCATGGACAGCTAGATTAAAGAGAACCAAATATCACTGCCTGATCTTGGCACCGCATCGGCCAAAACCAAAGAAGTCTGCTACTCACCGTGCTCCTAAGAAGGCCCGCCACCTCCTAAGCCCAACCCTCTGCCACAGATGTAATGCACCTGCACCTGAAAGAAAGTTAGAACTGATGTCAAACATCTGCAGGATAACTCAAAAGCGGCAAACACCTTCTATCAATCGAGGAATAGCATCTACAGTCCAAGCACACCCCACATCACAAACTTCAAGTCCCCGGGACTTCTCCTGCTGCACCAGGCTATGCGGCAGGGCAGAGCCGCTCCGGCACAAATGTGTGCAGACACCCGTGACACAGAACGTGACAAACAGGGGGACGTTCAACACAACACATTATGTTTGTGGTGAGGGCATTGAGGGGAAAAGGCAAAAGGGACCCCAAAGACACACTAGGTAACACGGTACACTGGACAACACAACACAGACCGGAACTGTTCTGCCCTGCCTGCCTGAAAGCTGCCATCAAAAGTAGAGCCTGTCCCTTTAGCTGTCCTAAGAGGCCCCTTGGAGGAGATTGCTTTTCCCTCTGCTAGTTTTTAAATCTGTCGCAAAAACTGCCAACCCACTACCCTCCTATCGTCCCATCTCCAGGCCGTGGCCCCCAACTTATCTTTTGGATGATCGGTGATGTGGATCCACATTGCACCTGAAATGAGCCTGGCTCGGAGGGCGCTGTGATGGCCTGTCAGCCTCTTGGTTGGCTACAATAAAGAATACCAAAACCAAAGTATGAGTACAGAGTTATGAGGGCCAAATCCCAGCTAATCAGCTACTTGCCCTCTCCTGAGTGTGCCTGGCTCCTTCAGGCTCCAGCTTCATCCTGATTGCAAGGCTGTGGTGTTATTATGAGTGGCACCTGGGTTAGAGAAAGGCAAAGTTAAACAGCATTCCTGTGAGTGCAGTGGATGACCTTGTGTGCTGTAAGACATGTGAATGCCTCTGCTATGCTTCTGAAAAGCCTTGTGTAGGGGGACCCTGAAATAAACACTCTTTCTCACCCTGCTACCTGTAAACCCCCCTGCCCCAACAACTCCTAACTGGATACCTGCTCACCCTCCCTCTCCTACACACAACCCTCAACTCACCTGAAGCCTCAATCTCAAACATCATCTTTGACACTGGGCAGATCCCTCTTGTGACACAATGAATCTGCTGAAAAAAGTGTTGGAATTGACACAGCCTGGAGTCTCTGGAAGCTCTGTTCCTCCTAAAAACATACAAAACAAAATAAGAACAAAACCAGAAATTACAAATGCACTTCACCACCCCTAAACACAAACCCCAAAATTGTGAACTTAAAATACTCCCTGTATTCCATGCTGCTTTCTTCACAGTATCTTCAAAGCCTCTGCTGCTTTAGATGCCCAGAAACACCTGCTGAAAACAAGCTGAGATAAGCTGAAAGAGCTTCTTCACTGAAATGAGAGGAGAGCACTCACCCCAGCACATCCCAGAGAGGGAATGAAGCCCCTCAGCAAAGGCTGGAGTTAATATACCCCTGATGGTGCCCGCCTCTCCTTCCCATGATGCCCAGGAAAAGGGAGGGGGCTGATCCCACCGGGTTTAAAAGCCCTCAGAGCAGCTGTAGCTGTTTGGCTACTCTGACTCCAATTCAAGGGGAGTAAAGGGCTTATTATAGAAGAAAACTCTTCAGAAAAATAACAGTACTTCCTTTTTTGCAACAACTACTTGGAGCAAAAGGGCAGAAAACTGGTAAGAAATAAAGTTTCTGCTTAGGCAGCATAACTAGATAAATTGGGTAATTTGCTGTTAACTTACATAATTATTCCTTAGTGACTACTAAGTAGTACTTCTCATATGACTACGCCAGGTGGAGAAGAATACTAATGATACGAATACTCTGAGTCTCCTTGGGACCTCTAATTAGGGCTGTCTGCATTATAAGTAAAAATAAGAAAAATAAAAGCTTCCCAGGCAGTGTAAGGGTTAAGTGCATGCCAGGCTCACCCTTCTCTGAGATACTTGATCCTATGGCACAGAAAGGAGTGCCCTGAAATGTTGTTTTAAACCCTTAAAATGCTGAAAAAGTCAGGGCTTCCTTCCAGTGAACCCCTTAAAAAGAGGAAATGGGGCAGTTACCTCTACTGAAGCAAATAAATTGCTTCTGTCCTTAAATTTACTCTCCTTACGTATTGGGAAAGGAGGGGTTTTCCTCACTTTAAATTTCTGCAGTGATGAAAAAAGAGGGATTTTTCCCTCACTTCAAACCCTTAAGATGGAGGGATAGCTGGGCTTCTCCCTCAATTTAGGCCTCAGGAAAACAAAGAGGGAGCGGCTCCCCTTAATTCAAACCCATAAGAAACATTGTCCAGGTTTTCCCCTTTTATTTAAACTGGAAAATAATAGAAAATGGGGACTCCCTGTCAATTAATACCCCTAACAGCATAGAAAAGGCAGGGATTCTTTCAACCAAGACCATTAAAATTGCAGGGGAAGCAGAGTTCCTCCCAGTTTGAACACAAAAAATAATGGGAAAGGAAGATTTTCCCTTTTTTCTAAACCCTTTTTCTCCTAAAAGCCCCTCTCCTTTCTGGGAGTGCTGTGGAGGGTCTGGGGGCTCTGGGGAGGGACTGTCACAGTAAAAGGGGAAAGTTGAAAGCTCTCTCCTGGAACCCCACATGCTGCCTGGCCTGCTCAGACGCTGCCCCTTGGCAAAAGGGCTCTTCCCTTGGCATTTTCTCAAAGTGATGCTCCATGCCCAGGTGGGTCCTGCTGCTCCCTAGTCTGTGCTGGATGCTCCAACCACAGTTCCTGGAGGGACACGTGGGATACCCCTGTTAGCCCCTCTGGACTAGCAGCACCCTGTGCAGGTGTGCCTGGGAAACCCTCTGAAAGCAGCTGGTCACACGGGGGGCTGCTAGACCTTGGAGTGGGCGTTGAGGTGAAGAAAGGTCCTGTGAGGAGTTCCTTCCCCTACACAGCCCTTCGTCTGCCCCGTAAACCATGGGGTGCCAGACTTTCCTATCTAAGGAAATTAACAGTCTTTCCTCTCAGTGTGCCCGTGGCCGAAACTGCGATTCTGCCTCCCAAACTGCAGAGAACAATTTCTCACAGACCGCAGCTGCCAACACCAAGAACTCTCGCTGCCCTTGGAGTGCCACGTGCCTCCTGCGAACGGACGTCGACACGCAGCAGGGGTGAGTTTGGTTTTACAGGGAAGAGGGCTGGCACAGGATTTCTCCAGGAGCAAAGCTGCCCCCACCGAGAACTCGGGCTGCCCTGGCAGTGCCAAGCACCTCCTGCAAACTGGCATCAGGAAACTCGGGGGGTGAGCTTTTCTGTGCAGAAGTTCTCCCAGACAAAAGCTGAGAGCATCTAACCCTAACCACAACAACTTAGCTGGGTCTAAAAGTTACAACCTTTGGACTGGCAGTGAGGGACCCAACCCGCTGTGCCACCGCTGGCCCCTTTCTAAAGCATTCCATTGCAGTCCTAAAACTCTGCCTTTTCAGAGGCTGTTTCCTCTGACCCTGACCTTCATCTTCAAAATATGCTAAAGAATCATAAAATGGCTTTGAAAAAGCCCCAACAATACCCTAAAAAGTCCCAGAAAAGTCCCTTCCAAAATCCCCTAAATACCTTTAAAAGTCCTGGAAAAAAAATTCAAAAAGACATGCTCAGCATGCTCAGTCTCTGAACTCTACCGCTTGCTGTGAAGCCCACAGATGTCGTCCCTACCTTTTTGCAGAGGGTCTGTTGTCCTCTGAGGGTTCTGTCATTGTCCTGGTGTGTGAGGGTTGCTGTCTGGTCTCGCTGTTAGGGTTGCTGTGTTGTGCTGCTGTTGGGGCAAAAGGCTGTTTTTAGGGGGGCTGGTCAGGCTGAGGTTAGGGCTGGGCTGAGAGGTGGTGCAGCTGTACCCTGTACCCCTGATCTCCACTGGACTGTCCAGCCCTCAAGCCCTCTCCCTTTACCCCTCAACCGGTCCCTCTGCCCCCCAGCCCTCAGCTCTTGTGTGTCACCCCTAACCCCTCTCCTTTGCCTCTCAGCCCCCAGCTTCTCTGTGTCATCCTACAGCTGCCCCTGCCACCCTCAGCATCTCTGTGTGTCACCCGCTGTCCCCTCTCCCTGGTCCTCCCTCAGCTCCCAGCCTCTGTCACCCTCAAACCCCCAGTGCCCCTCAAGCTGCCCCTCAGCCTCCATGTGTTGTGCCATGAAAAGACCCTAAAAAAACCTAAAACTTCCCTGAAAACCCCCAAATCTTCAAAATGTCCTAAAAACCCCATGAAAACCTAAAAATAGTCTCAGAATACTGCTAAAATACACTGAAAATACCCTACTTAAAAAAAAACCCTAAAACACCCCTAAAATCCCCACAGAACCTTTAAAAATCCCTAAATATACCCTAAATAGTCCAAAAAGAGCTCTAAAAATACCCCAAAAATCCTTAAAATGCCCTGATAAGACCCTAAAAAACCTAAAAGTTCCCTCAAAAACCCTAAAAATACCCTAGCCTTAAAAAGTCCTTTACGTACCCGCAGTAGTTCTAAAAAAGCCCCAACAACACCCAAACCCCCTCCAAACAATTCTTAAAAGTACTAAGAAAGCCCTTAAAATACCCTAACAAAGTCTTTTAAAAGCCCCGAAAAAGCCCTATAAGTATCTTAAACGTTCCCAGAAAATTCCTGAAGAACTCGTCCAAAAAAGCCCTAAAATAGCCTTTTAAAGCTTTAGAAAAACCCTAAAAAACTGCTCAGCCCCCAACTCCTACCTGTCACTCTCTAGACCACAAACATCATTGCTACCTTTTTATTAGGGTTGCTGCCTGCAGCTGCTGGGAGAGTTCTGGGGCTGTCCCAGCATTGGGGTTACTGCCTTGGGCTGCTGTTGGGGAAAGCTGGGGTCCTAGGGGTGCTGTTTAGGGTGACCTTGGGGTTGGGTTGAGGGCTGCTGCACCTGTACCCTAACCCTGCCTGGTACCCTGTGTCCCTTGTACCCCTAACCCTCAGTGTGAGCTCTCCATCTGTCAAGCCTCCCCCTCCTTGCCCCTCAGCCCGCAATGTCTGTGTGCCACCCCGAGACCTCTGACATTGTCCCTTGGCCCCCTGACCTCCACCGTGCACTCTCCACCTGGTTAGGGGTGGTTTTTAGGCTAAGGTTAGGGGTGGTGTGAGGGCTGGCTCACCTGTCACCCTCAAGCAGCCACCACTTTGCCCCTCAAGGCATCTGCTTCCCCTCACCCTCTTCTTGTCACCCTCAAGTTCCCCGCTCTCAGCCTCTCAGCATCTCTGTGCCACCCTGGAGCCCCCCAGCTGCTCCTAAAGCTCCCTTCTGCCTCCCAGCTCCCCCCATCCTCTGTGTCACCCTCCAGCCCCCTCCCCTCAGCCCCTTGTGACACCCTGCAGCCCACAGATGTTGTCCCTGCCTGTCTTACTTGGGTGCTGTCCTGTCCTGCTGCGAGAGCTGCGCTGTCCCCAAGGGTTCGGGCTCCTGCATGCTGCTGGAGGGGACTTGCAGGGGGCGGTGGGTGAGGTAATGGATGGAGCAGGAATTGTGGTGGGACGGGTTAAGGGCGGGCTGGAAAATAGAGTAGGGTTAGGGGCGGAGAAGGGGACACAGCAGGAGGGGGCTGAGGTGAGGAGGTAAGTGTTAGAGGAAGCATAACTCCATAACTCCAAGGCCGAGTCTGCGGCCAACGAGAACTCTGAGTGACCTGGGAGCGCCGAACATCTTCGACAAATTAATGTAAGGAAACTGGGGTGATGGGTTTTGTTTCCCGTGGAAAAGGGATGGCATTTGTGTGCGTGGGCCTGCACCCTGCCCAGGACCTTTGATCTCGAGTGGGCTGCCACCTCCTAAAATTCCAAACATCGCAGGTGAGGCGGGGGTTGGAAATTTTACTTGGGGTAGAAACCAATTTTGGATTTAGCTGAAGTCTGCTGGTGAAACTTGTGTAGTCTGTTAATTGGTGTGCTTGCAAAAAGGTCTGCAGAGAGAACAAAGGAAGTTCAAGGCTACTGTCTGAAAAAGTGAATCTGGGTTACAACTGCGTGCACGGCCTCGTCCCTGTGTGAGTAAAAGTTTGAGGTTTTGCTGGCAGCCGTTGCCGAGTGCTCAGGGGTCCCCTGGTCGATAGGGCAGCTTGGGAGGGTTTGCTTCAGGCTTTGCTTGTGAAAGGTGTGAGCAAAGCAAGCAGCTCTGAAGCAGATGAGCCCGCTCTTGCCTGTTGAAGTGTTGGATAAATCAAAGATAAACCTTCAAGGTCCCTTCCCACCCAAACCGTTCCGTGATTCTTTGTCCTGGAGGCAAGGGTGCACCTGTCACCACATTTCTCTTCACAGGGAAAAGGAAGGAAAAACAATTCTTATCTCATTTGCTGTGCCTGTGTTTGTGCCAAAGTAGAATGCCACGTGGAGATTGTTTACCCAAAGTGATGGTGTTTTGTTTCCTTGGCCTGTCAGGGCCAAGCGTGTGTGTGTCAGGACTGTTGGGTGACAGTCACGAGTTGTGTGCGGTGTGTGCAGGGTTGAGTACTTGGCAGATTCAGTTTAGATGTAATGTAATATAGTATAATAAAGTCATTAATTAGCCTTCTGATAAGGCAGAATGCAGATTGGAAATGTTTGCACATATGATATTAAAGGACACGTGAACCACCTTTCTGTGAGACAAAGACACAAGACTTGGCCCATCCCTAACTTAGGACACAGCTAAAAAATAATAGATAAAATAATTTTTAACCTATTTTTGAAGAACTCTCTAAAACGAATGGCAGATGATGTAGCTATTTTATCTGTCAAGCTTCCATGCAAAATTCCCTGCTGATGCTGGCTCAGACAGATGGAGATTTGGGAGGAGGGGGAAGAACAAAGTGCCACAGGGCTTTATTGCATGAGCCTTGAAAGGTTTCTGCAAGCTTCTATTGCAAGGTTGATGAACCTTGTGTTTGTTAACTTCTAACACTAACTGTCTAACACTAACTTTGCACAGTGTTTTAACCCTGCTTTATCTCCTGTGGTCCAGATGACACATTTACACATCTTTAGAAAATTCAGCGGGATGCTCTTCAAACAACATGTGACTTTGCACCAGTGAGGGCAGAAACTTATGGTTACCTCAATCTATAGTTTTTCAATATTGCTATAGAAAGGGTTTTTCTGTGAAATGTCTACTTTGGTTAGATAATACAAATTTAGTGCTGGCTGGTACTTCCATAAGATGAAGAGTAAGAATAACTCAGGAATGTTTCATCATTTGTCTCTGCACTGGTCAGAAATGGTAATTTGCACTCCAATCTGTAGAAATTTAGCAAAAGAAGTTGGAAACTCAGAGGATGAAAATAGAAAAAAATGCTTTGGAAGGATTTTTCCTTGCCAGTGAGTGAGTTTCTCCCTTAGGAGCATCGGGGGGTAGCACGGTCGGGATGGATGGAGACGAGAGATCTCTGAAGCCAGGTCGTGGAACTTGGGGTTTATTGCAAAGGGGGCAGGGGCCTGCTGGGAGCTGCCAGCCCCAGCTCAGAGCAGGCCTGAGAGAAGAGAGGGGTAGGAGAGGATGAGAGGGTAAGAGAGTAAAAGCAGAAGAGAGTAAAAAGGGGTAAGCGAGTAAAAGGGCAAGAGAGTGAAGTTCCCATTAAAATACAATGAATCATCTTCTGTGTTGAATATTCTAATTCTCACTAACCAATCTAGTACAATACACAAATCCTATACCATTTCCAGACAGCCTGTAAGAATCACTACATTACCATACTGTGTTACATTTCAAACCCTAAAAACCCTCTTTGGGCCCTTCTGCCAAGCTCGTAGAGTCTGCTCGGACCCTTGGAGCTGTCTGCACGCAGAGGGTATTGTTTCATCAAAAGGGGATCACCTTCAGCCGGCCACACCATTGTTTTCCTGTTGTTCAGTAACTGAGGGATCTCAAAACTTGCTTTCATTTCAATCTTGCTTATAGTTTCTATATTCTCAAGATATTTTGCCAGGCAATCATATTTATAAGGCTTTCCTGTTTCATCTTCCCCAACATCTCCCCCATTCCGATAAACAACTAAGATATTAGACACTGTCTTACTCATAATTCTTTGCACACGCTGAAGTAGACAGGGTACTGCTATAAAACTACAATTATTACTATTAGAATAATCGAGCCTGTTTTACAGAGTTCCTTTAGGCAAGGTGCAAAAGCTCTGATCGTCAAGCAAACTGTCTAGCCGTGATGGGTCACCTATTGTAATTTGGTTAGCTAAAGCTTTTAGGTTCTGTAGCTGTTTATGAATGGAAGCAGAATGCTCAGGTAAGTTCATACAACGCAATCCTTCAAAATCTTCACAACCATGCCCATGTGCTGGTAAAAGAAAATCAATGGCAGCTCTGTTTTGTAAAGTGGCATGTCTGACCGCTTCTTCATCTGTCAACAAATCACTGATTGCAGTAGAGGGGGCATTTCCTTCTCTGCTGAGCCAACACCCTAACTTGTTTAATTGTGTCAATGCAGTTGAGGAACCCCACTGAGGTAGAAAAATGCTTGCAACAATTGATTTTCCAGAGTTCCAAGAGTGAAAATCGCTATCACAGTTGCTTTCATATTGATGTCCCCAGGAAGATCTAATCTTTCTGCTTTCCTTTTTGACTACCTCTTTGACACTGGGAGCAATTATTTAAAGTTGTCCCAAAGCACAAGGGCCACCATCTGTTTTTGAGGGTATACCTTGCCAGGCCCTGTCTCCATAGATAAGCCAGATTCCTCTAGGGAATCGAATCGGAAGTTTGTTAAAATGATCTGCCTGAGGTTCATCATACGAAAGGAACTTAGTTGGATTACACCGAGAAGTCATATTGCTATAAGCTGGGTGATATGGGGTAGCGTTTAAATGAGGACTGTCTTCTCCTAGGAAATGAAAGAAGTAACAGGTATCCATAGTTAGTGAGCCTAGGATTTCTAGCTCTTGAAGGTCAGATTTATCAGCTTTAGAATTAACAACATAAGTTTGGTGTTTCTGGCTGGGAGTTGGAGATACGTGATGAACATCATATGGCCAATATTTATCAGGAGTACCATTATCAAATCTTTTTGGGAAAGGTACTCCAACTAGACAGGTTGAAAAAGGTTTGTTGGGACTTGTGTCAGATAGACAGATGGTATCGGAGCCTGCAGACCTGGCTAAAGCAACCCAGACATTCATTTTTGGTTAATTTACAGGTAAAGCTTCTGTTTGTGCTGCCTGTGCAGCTGCTTGTGCTGTTTGAGCTCTAAGAGCCCTTTCAATTTTTTCTCCTAGAGTTTTTCCAAGTTCATTTGCCTGGATAATTGCCACTTGCTGTGGACTCCCAGTTTTGTTGCAGGCATCAATCATTTCAGGCACTGTGAGTTTTTCTTTTCCTAGGGCTTTGATAACTCTCTTACATTCTGCATTGGCATTATTTTCAACAATGTCCCGTATCATTATTGGGTGAGCTATATCATCACCACATTGTCTTTCTGCTGCTTGGATTACCCGGTCGACAAATGTGGTAAATGATTCAGACAAGTCTTGGCTAATCAGATTATAGGCTTTTTCAAAACTTCCTGCAGGCTGAATTTGCAAAAAGGCTCTGCGAGCCATATTTTTAATGTCATCTAGTGCTGTTTAGGGTACATTCACTCGATTATCATTCTGATCATCAGAAGGGTCACCGGTCAGCTTAGACATGCCAAGGGTACGAAGGTCTGCATCAGTACTTTGTCTGTAAGTGGCTCTCACCCCTGTAAGCAGTCTTTTCCATTTGAGCTCCCATAGCATATATTGTGAGTCTGTAAGAATTATACTAGCAGGATTTTTACAGTCATTTGGTGTGGTTGTATGTCCTTCCAGGGTACTTTTCAGCAGTTGCTTAAAATATGGGGAGCAGATACCATCGTCCCTTATTGCTTTTCGCAGTTCCTTTATCTCACGAGGCGGGAAAGCCACCCGTGTTCTAGGACCACCGGCTTGCTGGCTGAATAGCACAGGCATAGCTAAAGGATTTAGACTGTCTTCTTTGGAAATCTGGCCCCTGACTTCATCCCCGTCTGTTAGTTGAAAATTATCAAAAGATTTTTGTGAGTTTTCTAATTTTGGGACTAATGCTGGGAAATTTTCGGGGTTTAGTGTCTCTTTTTGGGTCGAGAAATCTGTCCCAAACACTGGGGGGACTCTGGAGCTATTTGGGAACAGTTCTTTTTCGAAATTCTTTTGTGTTGGGATCAAAGGGTTGGCATTTGCAGGGTGTGAAAAATGCCAATCACTTGCTTTTGAAATTTTTAAAAGTTTAATTGTAATAAAATGGTTATAAAAATAGTAATACAATTAGAGTAATAATAATTTGGACAATTTAAATTAGGACAATATGAGACAATAAAAGCAAAGAGTTACGGATGTCCGGGTACCTTTTCCTGGGCATCACAAGCTTGAAAAAGGACCCCTGCTAACAAAGGATTAACCCTTAAGAACAATAGCCCGTTGCGTATTCATACACTTCATACATGATGCATAAATTCCATTCAAACACAGGATTCTGTCTGGTCATGGTCAACTTCTTCCTTCTAATCCTAGCAGTGCCTTCAAGGCGGGAAGAAGTTAGTTTCTTCTTATAAGAAGGCAATAAGTTCCCTTTCTCTGAAAGATTTAGGTCTCCTGTGGCTGCTGTCTCGCTGCGAGTCACTTCTGTTAAACAAAGCATCCTACATAGCACAGTTTCTATTTTAACAATTTTTATAACCTAAAAGTATATTTAACATGGTACTTAAGAGAATTAATACAGCATTACTTTCTAACACAACACATATAATATTCATTTTAATATTTGCGAAAAGCCAATCATAAAATACATGCATTTTTCACACAGGGGCAAAATAATTCTCTGTCTGTTCTGTATTTATTAAAGCAGCTGTCATATCCCAGCCTCTCCCTCCTCGCTGCACGGTTTGTGTGCGTGGATGTCACTGTGCGGACGAATCGTGACACAAAGTAGTCCCACTCGGTGCTAGGAGTGTGGAAGGCGAAAACGCGGAGGGATATTAGGTATCGGTTGTGCCAGTATCATGATGCGGCGGGACCTGTCGGTGATGCGGCCGGATCTCTCGGTGACGCGGCAGGATCTGCCGGTGATGTGGCCAGATCTGTCGGTGACGCGGCAGGATCTGTCGGTGACGCGGCAGGATCTGTCGGTGACGCGGCCGGATCTCACGGTGGCGCGGAGGGGTCTCTCGGTGACGCGGTCGGATCTCTCGGTGATGCGGCCTAGTCTCTCGGTGGCGCGGAGGGATCTCTCGGTGGCGCGGAGGGATCTCTCGGTGACGCGACCAAGTCTCTCGGTGATGCGGCCAAGTCTCTCGGTGGCGCGGAGGGATCTCTCGGTGACGCGGCCGGATCTCTCGGTGACGCGGCCGGATCTCTCGGTGACGCGGCCGGATCTCTCGGTGATGCGGCCGTGCCCGGGTCCTCAAGTCCCGGCAGAGCCAGAGACGCGGAAGGATACATGAAAGGCGCTGCGGCATTCGCCGGATGTGCTGCCGTGTACAGACCCGGTGGCGGCTGGAACGCGGCGTGCAGCGGCTGGGCCGGGCTGGGGTGGCTGCCGGCCCCGCGGGCAGGGACGGCGCTGAGAGGAGGCTGGGCTGGAGCGGCGGCAGGCGCGCAGCCACGCCGCGGCACCGGCACGGGGCGGCTGGGCGGGCTGGGGCGCGCCGGTTCCAGCTCAAGCGGTGCTGTACCGGCACCGGGGGATTGCGGCGAAACGCCGGCAGGGACAGGGTCAGCCGTGGGCGTCTGCCCCGCCGCAGGGAGCGTGGGCAGCTCGGCGTGTGCGCCGGGGGGCGGGGGGGGCGCGGCAGCGTGCACAAGGGGCGCTGGGGTCGCCGGCGCGGCCCCGCGGATCCGGGAGCCGCAGGGCGCTGCGAAGTCGCAGCAGCGACGGGACTTGGGCACCGCCGGCGCTGCGTCGGCAAAGGGGGCGAGGGGAATTGGGGGGGGCGGGGGAGCGGCCGCACTCGCGGGTAGCGGGGGAGAAGCGGCGGGCTGGGCGGTGGCGGGGGGGGTGGTGTTTTGCGGAGAAAAGAAGAGAACTAGACAACTTTTACAGAGTTGTATAGAACCGGTATGTGTTTATTGCAGCGCTGGACGCATGCGTACCCCCGAGAACTTCAGGTCTCCTTTTATTTCTCTTCTATATACATATGCATACAGTTTCACAGTAGGCTCATACATATTCATTTCTGTGGACTTCTCGTGACATTTGCTGCTAGTTCTTCTTTATCAAAAGGAATTCTTAGGTCAGGTTGTCCTGGCCTTGTTTTAGTCTTTGTTTTTCTTTATCAATCTCTTCGGTATCTCTGTCTTGCAGTTTTCTTTTCAGCTTTAGCTTACAGACTTTTTACTCTTTTAGACTTTTAACTTAATTCAAAAGGGATTTCTGCTTTGGGGGTTTTTCACTCTGTCTCATTCCCCCCTTTCCTAGAGAATAAGTAAATTCTTTTACTTAATGTAAACTTTTACAACAATAAGTGTCTCTTAATGCTTTGCCATGTACGTTTGATAAAGAGGTTAATACAGCTATTCGTTGTAGTATTATCTAATTCTAAGTTAGCAATATAATAGATAATCTTAAATTTATTCTAACTAATATTAACAAAACTACAATGGGATGAGATAACGTATAAAAAATTTTATTTGAACTTGGTGACACTTGGTGACTACTCAAGGATCACATTTCACTAGTGATGATCTATATTTTGTTTTATACTCTGTAGAACTCTGGTAGGTTTTGGGTTTTTTTGGTTTTTTTTGGGGGGGTTTGTTTTTTTTTTTTTGGTTTTTTGTTTGTTGGTTTGTTTTTTTTTTTTTTGTATTATGTTGGACAGTAATTAGGGTTTTTCATGTTTTTGGATTCCTTCTAAGATCTTCTCTAGGCTTTGGTGCGTAATTAATTGTTTTACTAATGTAAGGTCTATTCTAATAGGGGTAGGTGATAGTCTGTGATATATTGTATAATTGGTTTTAACTAGCTGATGGGATGCTACTAGGGCCAAGTACGAAAAATCACACTTGATAATCTTAACAAAATTACAAATATAGAAATTAGAATGATTTCTACTAGACAGAATAACATCATTGCTATCAATTTTTACAGCAGCACAGGCAGTTCTCAGGCATACACACTCTTTTCCAGTATACACGAGCACAGTTTTCTGGTCAGTGATTGGAGTAACTTCGAAGTGGCAAATACTCTGTTCAGTGTCTAAACACACATCTTGGGCATTAATAGTATTGCTTTCACAAAAGAATCTTAGCTGTTTTCTGGTAATGCAGGATTCTAGGTTTACTGTTTGCTACTTTCATTCATCTTTTGTGCTTACACTCTATGTTCTGAAGGGTAGAGCATTGTTTTTTCATGGTTTAATCTTAGTGTAATGATGGGATGGATAACATAAACAGTAGCATTACGTATGGTAAGCATAAAGGTGGTGGCTACATTAGAAGTAGGATCATAGGGTGAAATTTACTATAGTCTACTAGGATTGAAACTTCTTTTTAAAATCAATCACATTATCTCAGACAATTTTCTGAATTTTAGCTGGAAAATTACTTTTATCCTTTTCTCGTATGATTAGAGCTGCTGTTGTTTACATCTATAACTGTGCTTGTATACAACTGAAAGCTAAAGGCACATTATCTTGAACTGTACTAAGTGCTTCTACTATTAACTTGTGGTCTTGGTCTCTGGCTGTTTCTGACTTTGGCAGTACTTTTGGAATCTGCCACTGGCTAGTTCTTAATGCCAATAGAGATGACTGTAAAGGCTGCTTCAATTTGGTTAGGCTACTTGCTGCAGTGGCCAGTTTATTCATCAGTATTTCTGAATCAATTCCATTTAAAACTCCTAATCTTGCTCTTAATATCTCAGATGTTTTCTTATTTTGCTCTTGAGATATACTTGCTTGTGTAACTAGTTGTCTAGCCTTCAAAGGATGTTTTGGGTTTTTTTGTTTTGTTTTTTTTTTTCTTTTAAAAAAGAGGAGCAGGCTGGTTGGATTTCTGAGATGTTAATTTGTATTAACAAATTTAACGTTAATATTAACGTTCTTGCTATTCTTGCTCTTCATATACTTGATCTCTGTGAGTTACTACAGTGGATAGGTTTAAATCTTTTATCTCAGAAGGTTCTCTCATGGATTCAGTATACTGATTAAACACTTGGGACCAAGGCTATCTAGCATTGCTTTGGATAGAGGTATTCTCTAGTTCTAAAACTTCAGTTATAATTACATATAAAACAATTCTGTGAACCAAAGTATGAACTATTCTCGACCGCAATATACTCATTTTGCTCGAGTAAGTTTTAGTCTCAGTTCATTGTCTCTTGGTGTCACTCTCTAAGGGGCTTTTTCTGGGCCTTCTTCACTCTAGAGTGATGGATCTAGGTGTTCTGCTCTTTGATTTTGATTGCAGTGAAGGTGGTGAGAAGCACTTGCAGCGGTCTTTTCTACTGTGGTTCTAAAGTCTTCTTTGTAAGAGACTTAAGATATACATAATCTCCAGGCTATCTAACTCTCTGCTTGGAGTTCTAGCCACGTGTTTCTCAATTTCTCTGAGCTGTTTGCTTAAAGTCACCATGTAGGTGGCCAGTGTTATCACCCTAATGTGGGTGGACATTCTCTTTTGTATTCTATATGGTCTTCCATAAGGCATTTTAAAAGGCTTCAGCTTTTTTTTTAGCTTAAGGTTTAGTTTGAATTTGCAGTAGTGTCAGTGGAAGAGCTTGGGGCCAGGGTAGATTAATTTCTCGCTCCGGTCTTATAATTTGCTTCTTAATCAAATGATGCATTTTCTCTACTTGGCTGCTTGATTGGGGGTGATATGGAGTGTGAAGTTCTTAGTCTACACTTAGGTGGCTACTAGTCTGTTGCACTGCTTTGGAAATGAAATGTGATCTTCTATCTGAGGATATTTTGGCTGGAACTCTGAAGCATGGCATTATTTCTTGTAATAATAATAATAATACTCTGGTTACTCCTCGAGCTTTGACAGTTCTGGTGGGGAATGTTTCTGGCCACTCTGAAAATGTATCTATCAATCTTAGTAAATACTGATACTTCCTTTTCCTTGTGGGTTCTGAAAAGTTAATTTGCCACTGCTGTCTAGGCCCATGGCCTCTCCTAGTCTGACCGAGTTTCGGTCTGGGGGTATTTTTCGGGTTAGTCTGGAGGCAAGGATCACACTGTCGGTTTACTTGAGTAATAGTGGCATATCAATTCTTGGCAATGATTCTTTTAATCAGATGTGTGTTCTAGAAAGCTTGTGGAAACTATTACTTCAAAGTTAACACTTCATCAATGTACTCTGTATCACTGGCAGCCTTGTTCATTTTGGGAAAGGAGCTACACTTTATAAAAGCTTTTAAGTAGTTAGGCTCCAGTGTGTTTTCTAGGGCTCTTCTTTCACTATTGATTACGAAAATGGGAAGGAATTACCAGCTCTCTTTCAGTGGTAGCTCACTCCTTGTGGTTGTATGTCTTTTTTGATTAGTATTATTGTATTCTGGCTTACCTTTGAGGAAAATCTATAACTACTTCACCTTTTGCTGCTTTCTTTGCCTCTCCATCTGCTAGTTCATTCCTCTAATTTTGAGCTCACTCTCTGGTGTGCTTTAATATTCAGGCACCTGGACTATGTGAGCTGTGTTTGAATGCAAAAAATTTTCTGGCTGGCTTCATGGATAGGGAGGCAAAAGAAGGCATCTCTGAGATCTGAAACAGTGAACTAGGTTAGCTCAGGTGTTAAACAAGTTAGTCAAGTATATGGATTTGTTACCACAGCATATAAATTCTGTTATTTTATTGACAGCCCTCAAATCCTGTACTATCCATCTAGTATGACTTTTCATTTCAATGGCTGTTAATGTTAAGCCTAACATCTTTATACTCTTTGCTTCTAGAGTAACTTTTCTCATTTGAGAATGTTTAACAAATTGAGCATGTACAAAAGCTTCTAAGTACATATGTTACTTTAAAGGTTAGCAAAAGTATGCCTTTTCAGACTAGCCAGTTGTTCTCTACTTTACAACATAAACATTCTCTACAGGTATTAAAGTTTTATTTAAAACTGAATATATGCTCCTGTATCAACTAAAGTTCTACTTTTTTCTTTCTTCTAATCTTACTGCTTCTCGCAGAGGGGTCTGTTACTTCTTAGTTCTGGATGAAATTGAACTGCCAGGAGGGGGATGGGTTCGAGTGGGTATATTTTGGAGCCTAAGTCTTCTTCTCCTTTGGGGAAGTTGTCTTTATCTTTCTTCTCTTACCCTAGGAGGAGCTTTTAACAAATCATATGTACTCATTTTGCGAACTAGTGGGTGTGAGGGTGGTCTGGTCCCACAGTCTTTTTGCTATTCTTGGTGATTTCTTAAAACAAAAACACATCAGCATACAAAGCTTTATCCCATTTACTTTCTCATTTTAAAACAGCATTAACTGCAATAAATCTTTTTATTTTCTGAGCTGCCCTTACTGGCAGCTTTGTTCCAGTGAGCCTCTCCCAAAAGGGATTAGTTCAGAAACTTCTTAGCTCTGGTTAGTTTTCATTATTTCTTTCTCTTTATGCTATCTTGTTTCTCTCCACTCCCAAGCCTTACAGTGTCTTTTCTCCGTTTTTCTTCATACACAGACATCTCGGTGGCAGGTATCAGATGTGATTAAGCTACACATAAGTTTCAAGATCTCATGTTCCGAATTGGCTTGGTCAGGAACTTATAATTTACACTTAAGACACAGCACAGCAATACCAGCACCTCTCAAGAACTCTGCATTGCACATAAGGTGCTAGCTTCTCAATGCATCAAAAACTCTCAGTAATTGTCTGCAGGCTATCTAGTTTATCACTTCAGCATTTATCACTTAACTTCTAGGGCAAGTTGGTTTCAGTCTAAGCTTACTGAAGTTCTCTTCTTCCACGATCTAATTAAAGCACTGTGTCTACTGACACCCATTTTACTGCCTTGCAAAAGGCTTGTTACAGCAGAAACTCTGATATGCTCACAAACACAGACTCACGCCGCTGCCCTTTATCTCAAATTCACTAGAGCCAGGGCTTGAATCACTGTGGGGGGGGAATTCTTCGAATTCCTTTAATTCGCTTTACCACAGTTAAACATAAATCACCATACCATAGTTCTTTTGTGTAAAATGCTACTCTTGTTGCAAACAAAATTCTAAAATCTCTACAAACACTACAATACAATCTGAGAATCAATTACTACAATGCAGTGGAAGAGAATCACCACACAAAATCACTGGGAAAGGGCATATCTCTCAAAGTGCCCACTTTTTCAACACAACACAGCATACTGTAATTCAGCATTTACTCACATCAGCTTTCTTTGAGCACAACCAAAATAACAGCACGCGGTAAAATTCCAGCGATCAAGTTCAAACATCCAGAGCAAAGAAGCTCTCTGAGTTCATATTCACAAACAAATCACTACATTTAAACACAATAAATACCATCACTGACGTTTCTCTACTTGTTCCACTTCTCCGCGGGGCACTCTTCTCTCTGCCCCCACAGCTTGCTGCAGCCAGCGCCTCAGGCTTCACTTGGCTGCTTCGGACACGGGTAAGACTCACATCCTTCGCCATGGGTGAACTCACTTGTCTGCTCTCTCTTTCATACACTACACACTCGCACAATTATAGACACATTGACATTACCCACACAATGCATTAACTATACAATGATACAGTGTCCGGACACTACACACACACACAAACACACATGGGTTCACTCGACCCACTTCAAGAGTCGCTAGCAGTTTGCTCTATCAGAACAGTGAACTCCCATCTCTAATCAGCTGCTGTATCAGCTGCACCCAGACGTCTCTGAGTGATTTACGTCTCTCTTTCTCCCAGGGGCCCTTCAATACACAATACATACTGTATCTTCCTCCATACGCCAGCAGGTCGTTGTCTGTCCTCGCAGGAGGCGAGCTGAGGCGAGCGGAGCCCCACCAGGAAAATCCTGGGGCGGGCCTTGGAGGTCTGTCTATCTCTTCTACCCCTGCGGGGACAGAGAACCTCCTGGCTGGATCGCCATAATGTTTTGCGGAGAAAAGAAGAGAACTAGACAACTTTCACAAAGTTGTATAGAACTGGTATGTGTTTATTGCAGCGCTGCACGCATGCGTACCCCAAAGGTACTAAAAGGGCACGCGTACCTCCGAGAACTTCAAGTCTCCTTTTATTTCTCTTCTATATACATATGCATACAGTTTCAAAATAGGCTCATACATATTCATTTTTATGGACTTCTCGTGACATTTGCTGCTAGTTCTTCTTTATCAAAAGGAATTCTTAGGTCAGGTTGTCCTGGCCCTGTTTTAGTCTTTGTTTTTCTTTATCAATCTCTTCAGTATCTCTGTCTTGCAGTTTTCTTTTCAGCTTTAGCTTACAGACTTTTTACTCTTTTAGACTTCTAACTTAATTCAAAAGGGATTTCTGCTTTGAGAGATTTTTCACTCTGTCTCAGTGGGGCCGCAGTGACACTGGTGGGCGGGATTGAGGGGCAGAGCCCGCAGTAGCCGGGACGGCAGGGACCAACGGGATGGCAAAGGCGGCGATGGAAGGGGCGATAGGAGGGGCCGGGGGGACAGGTGTCGGGACCGCGAGGGTGGGGGGTGGGGCGGCAGGGGTGAGCAGGACTGCGGGTACCAGAGCCGTGGGGTCTGACAGGGAGGTGGGGGGCGTGTCCTGTTAGAGACTCACGGCGGCAAGCGGCGGGCTCACAGCACAGGCAGAACTCGGCAGGGTGACTGCTGCGGGCATTCCCCTTGCAGCAAACAGCTCAAGCAGCGCCCTGCAGGCTGGGACCAGCTCCGCGGCAGCCATGTCTGGGCGAGAGATACTATTAAAGTGCTTCATCCCAACTGTGTCCCAAAAGAATCTTTACGACATTGCTGCTTTACAGCAGTTTCATGACAGTATCGAATTACAGCACCTTTGACGACAGTCGCGCTTTACGGCACCTTTTGCGACAGTCGCACTTTACGGCGCCTTTACGACAGTCGCGCTTTACAGCAGATTTTACGACAGTCGCGCTTTACGGCAGTTTTTACGACAGTCGCGCTTTACGGCACCTTTTACGAAAGTCGCGATTTACGGCAGTTTTTACGACAGTGCTGCTTTACGGCACCTTTTTCGACAGTCGCGCTTTACGGCACCTTTTACGACAGTCGCGCTTTACGGCACTTTTTACGACAGTCGCGCTTTACGGCAGATTTTACGACAGTCGCGCTTTACGGCAGTTTTTACGACAGTCGCGCTTTACGGCACCTCTTACGACAGTCGCGCTTTACGGCAGTTTTTACGACAGTCGCGATTTACGACACCTTTTACGACAGTCGCGATTTACGGCAGTTTTTACGACAGTCGCGCTTTACGGCAGTTTTTACGACAGTGCTGCTTTACGGCACCTTTTACGACAGTCGCGCTTTACGGCAGATTTTACGACAGTCGCGCTTTACGGCCGTTTTTACGACAGTCGCGCTTTACGGCAACTTTTACGACAGTCGCGATTTACGGCACCTTTTGCGACAGTGCTGCTTTACGGCAGTTTTTACGACAGTCGCGCTTTACGGCAGTTTTTACGACAGTCGCGCTTTACAACAGATTTTACGACAGTCGCGCTTTACGACACCTTTTACGACAGTCGCGCTTTACGGCACCTTTTACGACAATCGCGATTTACGGCACCTTTTCCGACAGTCGCGCTTTACGGCACCTTTTACGACAGTCGGGCTTTACGGCAGATTTTACGACAGTCGCGCTTTACGGCAGGTTTTACGACAGTCGCGCTTTACGGCCGTTTTTACGACAGTCGCGCTTTACGGCAGTTTTTACGACAGTCGTGCTTTACGGCATCTTTTACGACAGTGCTGCTTTACGGCACCTTTTGCGACAGTGCTGCTTTACGGCACCTTTTGCGACAGTGCTGCTTTACGGCCGATTTTTCGACAGTCGCGCTTTACGGCAGTTTTTACGACAGTCGCGCTTTACGACAGATTTTACGACAGTCGCGCTTTACGACACCTTTTACGACAGTCGCGATTTACGGCAGTTTTTACGACAGTCGCGCTTTACGGCAGTTTTTACGACAGTCGCGCTTTACGGCAGTTTTTACGACAGTGCTGCTTTACGGCAGTTTTTACGACAGTGCTGCTTTACGGCAGATTTTGCGACAGTCGCGCTTTACGGCAGTTTTTACGACAGTCGCGCTTTACGGCACCTTTTACGACAGTGCTGCTTTACGGCAGTTTTTACGACAGTGCTGCTTTACGGCACCTTTTACGACAGTCGCGCTTTACGGCAGGTTTTACGACAGTCGCGCTTTACGGCAGATTTTACGACAGTCGCGCTTTACGGCACCTTTTACGACAGTCGCGCTTTACGGCACTTTTTACGACAGTCGCGCTTTACGGCAGTTTTTACGACAGTCGCGATTTACGGCAGTTTTTACGACAGTCGCGCTTTACGGCAGTTTTTACGACAGTCGTGCTTTACGGCAGTTTTTACGACAGTCGCGCTTCACGGCAGTTTTTGCGACAGTCGCGCTTTACGGCAGTTTTTACGACAGTGCTGCTTTACGGCAGTTTTTACGACAGTGCTGCTTTACGGCAGTTTTTACGACAGTGCTGCTTTACGGCAGTTTTTACGACAGTCGCGCTTTACGGCAGGTTTTACGACAGTCGCGCTTTACGGCAGTCTTTACGACAGTCGCGCTTTACGGCAGATTTTACGACAGTCGCGCTTTACGGCACCTTTTACGACAGTCGCGCTTTACGGCAGATTTTACGACAGTGCTGCTTTACGGCAGTTTTTACGACAGTCGCGCTTTACGGCCGTTTTTACGACAGTCGCGCTTTACGGCAGATTTTACGACAGTCGCGCTTTACGGCCGTTTTTACGACAGTCGCGCTTTACGGCAGTTTTTACGACAGTCGTGCTTTACGGCATCTTTTACGACAGTGCTGCTTTACGGCACCTTTTGCGACAGTGCTGCTTTACGGCACCTTTTGCGACAGTGCTGCTTTACGGCAGATTTTTCGACAGTCGCGCTTTACGGCAGTTTTTACGACAGTCGCGCTTTACGGCAGATTTTACGACAGTCGCGCTTTACGACACCTTTTACGACAGTCGCGATTTACGGCAGTTTTTACGACAGTCGCGCTTTACGGCAGTTTTTACGACAGTGCTGCTTTACGGCAGTTTTTACGACAGTCGCGCTTTACGGCAGTTTTTACGACAGTGCTGCTTTACGGCAGTTTTTACGACAGTCGTGCTTTACGGCAGTTTTTACGACAGTCGCGCTTCACGGCAGTTTTTGCGACAGTCGCGCTTTACGGCAGTTTTTACGACAGTGCTGCTTTACGGCAGTTTTTACGACAGTGCTGCTTTACGGCAGTTTTTACGACAGTGCTGCTTTACGGCAGTTTTTACGACAGTCGCGCTTTACGGCAGGTTTTACGACAGTCGCGCTTTACGGCAGTCTTTACGACAGTCGCGCTTTACGGCAGATTTTACGACAGTCGCGCTTTACGGCACCTTTTACGACAGTCGCGCTTTACGGCAGATTTTACGACAGTGCTGCTTTACGGCAGTTTTTACGACAGTCGCGCTTTACGGCCGTTTTTACGACAGTCGCGCTTTACGGCAGATTTTACGACAGTCGCGCTTTACGGCCGTTTTTACGACAGTCGCGCTTTACGGCAGTTTTTACGACAGTCGTGCTTTACGGCATCTTTTACGACAGTGCTGCTTTACGGCACCTTTTGCGACAGTGCTGCTTTACGGCACCTTTTGCGACAGTGCTGCTTTACGGCAGATTTTTCGACAGTCGCGCTTTACGGCAGTTTTTACGACAGTCGCGCTTTACGGCAGATTTTACGACAGTCGCGCTTTACGACACCTTTTACGACAGTCGCGATTTACGGCAGTTTTTACGACAGTCGCGCTTTACGGCAGTTTTTACGACAGTGCTGCTTTACGGCAGTTTTTACGACAGTCGCGCTTTACGGCAGTTTTTACGACAGTGCTGCTTTACGGCAGTTTTTACGACAGTCGCGCTTTACGGCAGTTTTTACGACAGTCGCGCTTTACGGCAGTTTTTACGACAGTCGCGCTTTACGGCACCTTTTACGACAGTGCTGCTTTACGGCAGATTTTACGACAGTGCTGCTTTACGGCACCTTTTACGACAGTCGCGCTTTACGGCAGGTTTTACGACAGTCGCGCTTTACGGCAGATTTTACGACAGTCGCGCTTTACGGCACCTTTTACGACAGTCGCGCTTTACGGCACTTTTTACGACAGTCGCGCTTTACGGCAGATTTTACGACAGTCGCGCTTTACGGCCGCTTTTACGACAGTCGCGCTTTACGGCAGTTTTTACGACAGTCGTGCTTTACGGCAGATTTTACGACAGTCGCGCTTTACGGCAGTTTTTACGACAGTCGCGCTTTACGGCAGATTTTACGACAGTCGCGCTTTACGACACCTTTTACGACAGTCGCGATTTACGACACCTTTTACGACAGTCGCGATTTACGGCAGTTTTTACGACAGTCGCGCTTTACGGCAGTTTTTACGACAGTGCTGCTTTGCGGCACCTTTTACGACAGTCGCGCTTTACGGCAGATTTTACGACAGTCGCGCTTTACGGCCGTTTTTACGACAGTCGCGCTTTACGGCAACTTTTACGACAGTCGCGATTTACGGCACCTTTTGCGACAGTGCTGCTTTACGGCAGTTTTTACGACAGTCGCGCTTTACGGCAGTTTTTACGACAGTCGCGCTTTACAACAGATTTTACGACAGTCGCGCTTTACGGCACCTTTTACGACAGTCGCGCTTTACGGCACCTTTTACGACAATCGCGATTTACGGCACCTTTTCCGACAGTCGCGCTTTACGGCACCTTTTACGACAGTCGGGCTTTACGGCAGATTTTACGACAGTCGCGCTTTACGGCAGATTTTACGACAGTCGCGCTTTACGGCAGTTTTTACGACAGTCGCGCTTTACGGCAGTTTTTACGACAGTGCTGCTTTACGGCAGTTTTTACGACAGTCGCGCTTTACGGCAGATTTTACGACAGTCGCGCTTTACGACACCTTTTACGACAGTCGCGATTTACGGCAGTTTTTACGACAGTCGCGCTTTACGGCAGTTTTTACGACAGTGCTGCTTTACGGCAGTTTTTACGACAGTCGCGCTTTACGGCAGTTTTTACGACAGTGCTGCTTTACGGCAGTTTTTACGACAGTGCTGCTTTACGGCAGTTTTTACGACAGTCGCGCTTTACGGCACCTTTTACGACAGTGCTGCTTTACGGCAGTTTTACGACAGTCGCGCTTTACGGCAGATTTTACGACAGTCGCGCTTTACGGCCGCTTTTACGACAGTCGCGCTTTACGGCCGTTTTTACGACAGTCGCGCTTTACGGCAGATTTTACGACAGTCGCGCTTTACGGCACCTTTTGCGACAGTCGCGCTTCACGGCAGACTTTACGACAGTGCTGCTTTACGGCAGTTTTTACGACAGTCGCGCTTTACGGCAGATTTTACGACAGTCGCGCTTTACGGCCGCTTTTACGACAGTCGCGCTTTACGGCAGTTTTTACGACAGTCGTGCTTTACGGCAGATTTTACGACAGTCGCGCTTTACGGCAGTTATTACGACAGTCGCGCTTTACGGCAGTTTTTACGACAGTGCTGCTTTACGGCCGTTTTTACGACAGTGCTGCTTTACGGCAGTTTTTACGACAGTCGCGCTTTACGGCAGATTTTACGACAGTCGCGCTTTACGGCAGATTTTACGACAGTCGCGCTTTACGGCCGTTTTTACGACAGTCGCGCTTTACGGCCGTTTTGACGACAGTCGCGCTTTACGGCAGATTTTACGACAGTCGCGCTTTACGGCCGTTTTTACAACCGTTTCGCTTTACGGCAGTTTTTACGACAGTGCTGCTTTACGGCAGTTTTTACGACAGTCGCGCTTTACGGCAGGTTTTACGACAGTCGCGCTTTACGGCAGTTTTTACGACAGTGCTGCTTTACGGCAGATTTTACGACAGTCGCGCTTTACGGCAGTTTTTACGACAGTGCTGCTTTACGGCAGTTTTACGACAGTCGCGCTTTACGGCAGATTTTACGACAGTCGCGCTTTACGGCAGGTTTTACGACAGTCGCGCTTTACGGCAGACTTTACGACAGTCGCGCTTTACGGCACCTTTTACGACAGTCGCGCTTTACGGCAGATTTTACGACAGTCGCGCTTTACGGCCGCTTTTACGACAGTGCTGTTTTACGGCAGTTTTTACGACAGTCGCGCTTTACGGCACCTTTTACGACAGTCGCGCTTTACGGCAGACTTTACGACACTCGCGCTTTACGGCACCTTTTACGACAGTCGCGCTTTACGGCAGATTTTACGACAGTCGCGCTTTACGGCCGTTTTTACGACAGTCGCGCTTTACGGCAGTTTTTACGACAGTCGTGCTTTACGGCAGATTTTACGACAGTCGCGCTTTACGGCCGTTTTTACAACCGTTTCGCTTTACGGCAGTTTTTACGACAGTGCTGCTTTACGGCAGTTTTTACGACAGTCGCTCTTTACGGCAGATTTTACGACAGTCGCGCTTTACGGCAGTTTTTACGACAGTGCTGCTTTACGGCAGTTTTTACGACAGTCGCGCTTTACGGCAGATTTTACGACAGTCGCGCTTTACGGCAGTTTTTACGACAGTCGCGCTTTACGGCAGATTTTACGACAGTGCTGCTTTACGACACCTTTTGCGACAGTGCTGCTTTACGGCAGTTTTTACGACAGTCGCGCTTTACGGCAGTTTTTACGACAGTCGCGCTTTACGGCAGCTTTTGCGAC
Organism: Setophaga petechia; assembly: GCA_024362935.1. Classification (NCBI taxonomy): domain Eukaryota; kingdom Metazoa; phylum Chordata; class Aves; order Passeriformes; family Parulidae; genus Setophaga; species Setophaga petechia. The sequence goes on from JANCRA010000037.1 coordinate 50,861, forward strand.
AGTGCTGCTTTACGGCAGATTTTGCGACAGTCGCGCTTTACGGCAGATTTTACGACAGTCGCGCTTTACGGCAGTTTTTACGACAGTGCTGCTTTACGGCACCTTTTACGACAGTCGCGCTTTATGACACCTTTTACGACAGTCGCGCTTTACGACAGTTTTTACGACAGTCGCGCTTTACGGCAGTTTTTACGACAGTCGCGCTTTACGGCCGTTTTTACGACAGTCGCGCTTTACGGCAGTTTTTACGACAGTCGCGCTTAACGGCAGTTTTTACGACAGTGCTGCTTTACGGCAGTTTTTACGACAGTCGCGCTTTACGGCAGTTTTTACGACTGCTGCTTTACGGCACTTTTTACGACAGTGCTGCTTTACGGCCGTTTTTACGACAGTCGCGCTTTACGGCCGTTTTTACGACAGTCGCGCTTTACGGCCGTTTTTACAAACGTTTCGCTTTACGGCAGTTTTTACGACAGTGCTGCTTTACGGCACCTTTTACGACAGTCGCGCTTCACGGCAGACTTTACGACAGTCGCGCTTTACGGCACCTTTTACGACAGTCGCGCTTTACGGCAGATTTTACGACAGTCGCGCTTTACGGCCGTTTTTACGACAGTCGCGCTTTACGGCCGTTTTTACGACAGTCGCGCTTTACGGCACCTTTTACGACAGTCGCGCTTTACGGCACCTTTTGCGACAGTGCTGCTTTACGGCAGTTTTTACCACAGTCGCGCTTTACGGCACCTTTTGCGACAGTGCTGCTTTACGGCAGTTTTTACGACAGTCGCGCTTTACGGCAGTTTTTACAACAGTCGCGCTTTCCGGCACCTTTTACGACAGTCGCGCTTTACGACACCTTTTACGACAGTCGCGCTTTACGGCAGATTTTACGACAGTGCTGCTTTACGACACCTTTTGCGACAGTGCTGCTTTACGGCAGTTTTTACGACAGTCGCGCTTTACGGCAGTTTTTACGACAGTCGCGCTTTACGGCAGCTTTTGCGACAGTGCTGCTTTACGGCAGATTTTGCGACAGTCGCGCTTTACGGCAGTTTTTACGACAGTCGCGCTTTACGGCAGTTCTTACGACAGTCGCGCTTTACGGCCCCTTTTACGACAGTGCTGCTTAACGGCACCTTTTACGACAGTCGCGCTTTCCGGCACCTTTTACGACAGTCGCGCTTTACGACACCTTTTACGACAGTCGCGCTTTACGGCAGATTTTACGACAGTCGCGCTTTACGGCAGTTTTTACGACAGTCGTGCTTTACGGCAGATTTTACGACAGTCGCGCTTCACGGCAGTTTTTACGACAGTCGCGCTTTACGGCACCTTTTGCGACAGTGCTGCTTTACGGCAGTTTTTACGACAGTCGCGCTTTACGGCAGATTTTACGACAGTCGCGCTTTACGGCCGTTTTTACGACCGTTTCGCTTTACGGCAGTTTTTACGACAGTCGCGCTTTTCGGCACCTTTTACGACAGTGGTGGTTTTCGGCAGTTTTTACGACAGTCGCGCTTCACGGCACCTTTTACGACAGTCGCGCTTTACGGCACTTTTTACGACAGTCGCGCTTTACGGCAGCTTTTACGACAGTGCTGCTTTACGGCACCTTTTACGACAGTCGCGCTTTACGGCAGTTTTTACGACAGTCGCGCTTTACGGCACCTTTTACGACAGTGCTGCTTTACGGCACCTTTTACGACAGTCGCGCTTTACGGCAGTTTTTACGACAGTGCTGCTTTACGGCAGTTTTTACGACAGTCGTGCTTTACGACAGTTTTTACGACAGTCGCGCTTTACGGCAGTTTTTACGACGGTCGCGCTTTACGGCACCTTTTACGACAGTCGCGCTTTACGACACCTTTTACGACAGTCGCGGTTTACGGCACCTTTTACGACAGTGCTGCTTTACGACACCTTTTGCGACAGTGCTGCTTTACGGCAGTTTTTACGACAGTTGCGCTTTACGGCAGCTTTTGCGACAGTGCTGCTTTACGGCAGATTTTGCGACAGTCGCGCTTTACGGCAGTTTTTACGACAGTCGCGCTTTACGGCAGCTTTTACGACAGTGCTGCTTTACGGCACCTTTTGCGACAGTGCTGCTTTACGGCAGTTTTTACGACAGTCGCGCTTTACGGCAGTTTTTACGACAGTCGCGCTTTACGGCACCTTTTACGACAGTCGCGGTTTACGGCACCTTTTACGACAGTGCTGCTTTACGACACCTTTTACGACAGTCGCGCTTTACGGCACCTTTTACGACAGTCCCGGTTTACGGCAGCTTTTCGACAGTGCTGCTTTACGGCACCTTTTGCGACAGTGCTGCTTTACGGCAGATTTTGCGACAGTCGCGCTTTACGGCAGATTTTACGACAGTCGCGCTTTACGGCAGTTTTTACGACAGTCGCGCTTTACGGCAGTTTTTACGACAGTGCTGCTTTACGGCAGTTTTTACGACAGTCGCGCTTTACGGCAGTTTTTACGACAGTGCTGCTTTACGGCAGTTTTTACGACAGTCGCGCTTTACGGCCGTTTTTACGACAGTGCTGCTTTACGGCAGTTTTTACGGCAGTCGCGCTTTACGGCACCTTTTACGACAGTCGCGCTTTACGGCAGATTTTACGACAGTGCTGCTTTACGGCAGATTTTACGACAGTCGCGCTTTACGGCCGTTTTTACGACAGTCGCGCTTTACGGCACCTTTTACGACAGTCGCGCTTTATGACACCTTTTACGACAGTTGCGCTTTACGGCAGATTTTACGACCGTCGCGCTTTACGACACCTTTTACGACAGTCGCGCTTCACGGCAGTTTTTACGACAGTCGTGCTTTACGGCAGCTTTTACGACAGTGCTGCTTTACGGCACCTTTTGCGACAGTGCTGCTTTACGGCAGATTTTGCGACAGTGCTGCTTTACGGCACCTTTTACGACAGTCGCGCTTTACGGCAGCTTTATGACATTTCTGCTTTACGGCACCTTTTGTGACAGTTCTGTTTTATGGCAGTTTTACGACAGTTCTGCTTTACGGCGCCTTTTACGACAGTCTCGCTTTACGGCATCTTTTGCGACAGTGCTGCTTTACGGCATTTTTACGGCAGTGCTGATTTACGACACCTTTTACGACAATCGCGCTTTACATCACCTTTTTAGACAGTGCTGTATTGCGGCAATTTTACGACAGTCACGCTTTACGGCACCCTTTTCTACAGTGCTGCTGTACTGCAGTTTTGCGACAGCGCTGCTTTCCGGCGCCTTTTACAAGAGTCGCGCTTTACAGCAGTTTTATGACAGTCGCGCTGCACTACGCTTTACAACAGTTGTGCTTTACCACATTTCTTTTTATGGAACTTTTACGACATTTCACTTTAAAGCATTTTACAGGGTTTTATTTTGTTTTTCATTCATTTTTAATAAAAAAATAAAAAAAATTAAAAATTAATGTAGAAAAATTAAATTAATTTTTATTTTTGTTAAATTTTAAAGCTTTTTATTGGTTGCTGCCCAGACCAGCTCAAGCTGGAGGTTGTGCTGGTGTTTGAAAGTCCCTAGGACCAAGAACTTCCAACCCACTACTCTCCCATTGTCCCATTTCCAGGCTGTGGCCCCCAAATTATCTTTTGGATATTGGGTGATGTGGATCCACATTGCACCTGAAATGAGCCTGCCTCGGAGGACCCCATGATGGCCTGTTAGCCTCTCGGTCAGCTACAATAAAGAAAACCAAAACCAAAGTATGAGTACAGAGTTATGAGGGCCAAATCCCAGCAAGTCAGCTACTTGCCCTCTCCTGAGTGTGCCTGGCTCCTTCAGGCTCCAGCTTCATCCTGATTCCAAGGCTGCGGCCTTTATTAGGAGTGGCACCTGGGTTAGAGAAAGGCAAAGTTAAACGGCATTCCTGTGAGTGCAGTGGGTGACCCTGTGTGCTGTAAGACACGTGAATACCTCTGCTATGCTTCTGAAAATCCTTGTGTGGGGGGACCCTCAAATAAACACCCTTTCTCACCCTGCTGCCTGCAAACACCCCTGCCCTCCCAACAACTCCTAACCGGATACCTGCTCACCCTCCCTCTCCTAGACACAACCCTCAACTCACCTGAAGCCTCAATCTCAAACATCATCTTTGACACTGGGCAGATCCCTCTTGTGACACGATGAATCTGCTGAAAAAAGTGTTGGAATTGAAACAACCTGGAGTCTCTGGAAGCTACGCTCCTCCTAAAAAAAAATACAAAACAAAATAAGAACAAAACCAGAAATTACAAATGCACTTTACGACCCCTAAACACAAAACCCAAAATTGTGAACTTAAATGCAGCTGCAGCTGTTTGGCTCCTCTGACTCAAATTCATGGGGAGTAAAGGGCTTGTTAGAGGAAAACTCTTCAGAAAAATAGCAGCGGTTTCTTTTTCGCAACAACTACTTGGAGGAAAAGGGCAGAAAACTGGTAAGAAATAAAGCTTGTGTTTAGGTAGCATAGCTAGATAAATTGGGTAATTTGCTGTTAAATTACATAATTATTCCTTGGTGATTATTAAGTAGGACATCGCTAAGTAGGGTGGAGAAGAATACTAATGATGTAAATACACTAAGTCTTCTTGGGACTCCTAATTAGACCTATCTACATAATAAACAAAAATAAGAAAAATAAAAGCCTCCCAGGCAGCGTAAGGGTTAAGTACATGCTAGGCTCACCCTTCTCTGAGATAGCTGGTCCAAAGGCACAGAAAGAAGAGCCCAGAAATTAATATTTAAATCCTTAAAATGCTGAAAAAGACAGAGCTTCCTTCAAGTGAACCCATAAAAATGAGAAACCAGAGCAGGTAGCTCCACTGAAACTGATAAAATGGCAAATAAACCAATTATGCCCCTTAATTTATTCTCCAAAAATATTGTGAAAAGAAGGGTTCTCCTCAATTTAAATCCCTTCAGCAATGAAAATAGAGAAATTTTTCCTTCAATCAAAACCCTTAACGAGGGACAGCTGGGGAAGGTTTGCAGGAGGTACTTAAGACTCTCAAAGCAGCCTGACTTTGTGGTGGTGGCAGGTTGTGTCTGGGAGACATCCGGTGCGATGTATGATTTTCAGCATGCAGCCAGCCACTCTGGGCCACAGGCCCCTGAACACCAGTGCTGGCCCTTTTCCCTGGCAAACAAAACTAACTAGTCCGGGTTCCTGACGGTAGTTTGCAGGAGGCACTTGGCACTATCAAAGTACCTTGAGTTGGCACTGGTGCCAGCTTGGCTCTGGGAGGCACCCTGCGTATTGCGGAATTTCAGGAGCCAGGCGGCCACTCCGGGCCTGTCACGATCCGTCCTAGTGAATGGATGACGTGATGGCTCGTAGGAGTGATCTCAGGGTGCAAAGAACCAACAAGGCACAGGAGATTTCCAGTAATAATCAAAACAAATGCACCTTTATTGAATGACCACAGCAAAATGTGATAGAGAGAGAAAAAAACAGAGAAAGAGAGAGAAAAGGGCGGGGGGGGGAGGATATAGCTACCAAATGTAGAGCGACAAAGTCCTTTGGTCCAGTCCAGTCTAGGATCCGCCTGTTACGTTGGGGAGATCTCAAAATCTTTAGCTAACTCAGAGGTTTTTAGTATGAAAACTCTATTGAAAATTGTGAGGGGAGAGAAACAGATGCGATAAGGAATAGATGTAACAGGTAGTCCATGTTCTCAGCAGTAAACGAGAGCCATTGTTTTTGTGGTCCGGTGGTCACACCTGCAGGCAAACATCTCGCTTTGGTCAGCTTGCCTCCCCCACACACCTCCCCCGGGTTGGAGGTTTCAGTCCCAGTCCTTGGAAGGAGGAGAGGGGCCTTCTCACATAGGCGTTTCATGTCTCAGTCCTTGATGGAGAGGCTTCTTATATCTCAGTCTATCTGTCACAGTGGTTGTAAAACAGGTGAAGGTCTTCTGTGGGAGACCCTCTGAAACTCAGGAGAAGTCCAGCCAGGCCGAGAGGTGGGACAGCTTCCAAGGCTGCTGTTGCAAAAAGGGCACAGTGCCCCCTTCTTCTTCTCATTGGGCTCAGTATAGCATACAGCAAACAACACCTGTGAAAACAGTAATTTAACACTGTGCTTTCAGGTCTCAGGGCCTTTGGCGTGTGACTTTCTCCTTCAGAGCCAGATATTTTAGATGGGGGAGGGGGTGTCTTTTCTTCAGTGGTCCCCCAATGACGAGCGTGAGGCAGATGAGGGAAAATTTGGACGGACTCTCACAGGGCCACAGGCCCCTGAACAGCAAGGCCAGCCCTTTTCCCTGGCAAACAAAATTCACCAGCCCCGGTTACTGATGGCAGATTGCAGGAGCCACTTGGCACTGTCAAACCAGCCCAAATTGCCACTGGTGCCAGCTTGGGTCTGGAAGGCATCCTGCACAATGCGGAATTTCAGAAGCCAGCCTAGGGGACAATGGCCACACCCTGTCAAGCTCCACCCATGGAGGGAACAGTGGCCACACCCTGCAAACTCCACCCACCTAGGTAACCATGGCCACACTCTGCAAGCTCTGCCCATCTAGGTGACAATGGCCGTAGCATGATAAGCCCCACCCCCAAGGTGGCAATGTGGACTCAAGCGGGTGATAAAGGGCCCCTCTCCTTTAAGCCCCGCCCACCCCTCTGACAGCGACCCCGCCCTCTTAAGCCCTGCCCCATCTGACAGCGACCCCGCCCTTTTAAGGCCCGCTCATCCCCTCAGGAGCCGCTCTGGGCGCCGCCATATTTGAACCGGGCACTGCCTCCGCCGCTGGCGGGCGTTGCGCGAGTTCCCAGTGGATTTTTTCCACCGAGCCGCCCCGATCGGTCTTCTCCGCCCATCCCACCGCTCTCGCCGCCCCCTCCGCTCCCTCCGCCGCCGCTCCCACAAAGACGCAACGCAGCTATACCCGGCCTTGCCCTTAACAAACATGGCGGCGGCGCGACCTGCCCGCCCCTGCCATTGGGGGAAGTGGTGACGGCGCGCCGTGATGACGCACAAAGCGCGCGACGGCCTGGCGGCGGGGCCCGGTAGGAGCGGGGCCGGTTCGGGGCTGGGCGGGGCTGAGAGACCGGGACGGGCCCGGGCCGGGAGCGAGGGGGAGGGACGGCGCCGGGGAAGGCCGGGGAGTGGCGGGGAAGGGAGGTCCGGGGGGGCGGGCCAGGCTCGGGGGTCCCTTTTTGCCGCCCCTCAGGTGGGGCCCTTGCCCGATGCCGCTCCTGGGCAGGCTCGGAGAGCGGGAAAAAGGATTTTAGGGAGTGTGAAAATGCAGGAAAAATGATTTTAGGGTGGCTCCGAGGATGTTCTAGGCAGGAGAAAGGAATGAGTCCATCCCCGGCCTTGAGTCCATTCCCAAACCTCGGGAATGTAGCAGTCATTTATTTTCAATTTAATTTAATTATTATCTGCCATTAAAATCAAAGATTCCGCCCTAGAGTTCCCCAAGCTGTGATTTTCCCCGTGTCTGGTTGATTTGAAAGCTCCTGTTTTCCTTGGATTTGACTTTTCCCACCGTGGATAACAATCACAGCCCGTTTTTGGGGCTGTTTATCCAAGTTAAAGGAGTTTCTCCCCTCCCTCTGGATCCCCCTGGATGGGGATAGAGACGCCTCAATCCCGGGTTTTCCTGGCTCGGGGTTTTTTTTTTACTTCAGGTGCTTTTTCCATGGGCTGGGAGGCTGGAGTTTGGCCTGGAGGGAGCAGATTTGGGATCAGCCATGATCTGGAGGAAATCTGAGACATTTATCCCAGGGTTATCCCAATCTGAGGTTGGGATAAATCTGGGGGGACTGTCCCAGTCTTTTCCTCAGTTTTGGGGACTTTTCCCCCCTCCAAATCCCCAAAATCTGGGAAGGGGCTGGAGAATTCCTGAGGAAAATTGGGAAGGGGCTAGAGAATTTTTGGGAAGGGGCTGGAGAATTTCTGGGAAAGGGCTGAGAATTCCTGAGGGAAACTGGGGAAGGAAACCTTGGGAACTTTTAATCCCCATCCCTGCAGATTTCCAAGGGTGCAAACTCCCAACTCTGCCTGCCTGACCTCAAACCTCAATCCCAGCTTACCCCATTAAAAAAACCCCAAAAAACCAACCTCAGATCCTTGAAGAACCCCGATTTTTCCCGGTTTCCCAGAGGGTTTGAGGGATGCCCAAGAAATTCCAGGGGGAGAACAGCAAGTCGGCGGCGGCACGCGCCCGCAGGGCCGAGGCCAAGGCGGCAGCGGAGGCGCGGCGGCAGCAGGAGCTGGAGGATGAGCTCTGGAAGGACGAGGACAAACACGTCCTGAGGAAGGAGCAGAGGAAGGTGAGGATCCCAAAATCCAGAGAGGGAGGAGGTTCCTGGGGCGGGTGTGACCCCCGTGGATCTGTGTGCCCTTCCCAGGAGGAATGGGAGAAACGGTGCCTGGAGCAGCTGGAGCTGCTCCATCCATGGGTCCATCTATGGATCCATCCATGAATCCGTGGGTTCATCCATGGATCCCTCCGTGGATCCATCCATGAATCCATGGGTCCATCCATGGATCCATCTGTCAATCCATCCACGAGTCCGTGTTCCCTCTCAGGAGGAGCGGGAGAAGCGGCGCCTGGAGCAGCTGGAGCGCCGCAAGGAGCTGCAGCGGCTGCTGGAGGAGGAGGACTCCAAGCTCAAAGGGAAAAGCCCCAAGCAGGGAAATCCTGGGAAAATCACCCGGGCCCAGATCGAGGAGAATGTCCGCAAGGAGCAGCAGCAGAGGGAAAACACAGATGCAGGTTTGGGAATTCCCCTGTAATTATGGACTGAGGAGCTGTTGCTGCTCCAGGAGACACCTTGGGAATGGCTGAGGGAAGCTTGGGGTTCCCGTTCCCTGGAATTGTCCCCAAAAAATCCTGGATGTTGCGCTTTGGGGATGGGGTTTGGTGTTGTGTTTGATCCCAAAGCTCTTTTCTGGATGTGGAATATTGTAGAATTCTGTGATTTATACTCCTGGTCCTGGGCTTCTTGATTTTCCATGTCCATGTCTTTCCCAATCCCACATTTCCCATTCCTACATTTCCTTTTGCAGAGGAGAAACTGATTTGATTTTTTTTTTTTAAGGAAAAATTGAGTTCTCCAAGGGGAAAAAAAAAAATCCAGAGGAAAAATCAGAGTTTTTTAGAGGGGAAAACTCCAGATGAAAAATTGAGTTTTTTAGAGGAAAAATTAAGGTTTTTAGAGGGGTAAACGGACTTTCCCGGTGGGGTTTTAAAGGAATTCCCAAGTCTTCCAGAGGCATGATATGTTTTTCCTGAGGGAGTTCCTTAGCATTCCCGGTTTTCCCAGCAGGGGAGAAGGAGAAATCGCACCTGGAGCTGCCGCTGGAGGAGAACCTGAACCGGCGGCTGCCCGAGGAGGGCTCTGTGGAGGCGCGCAGCATCGAGGATGCCATCGCCGCCCTCAGGTGCACCCCGACCCCGAATCCCCGCCAAATCCCTCCCAAATCTCCCCCAAAGATGGTCCCCTGGGAGCTGGGATCCCGGCGGGAAATCTGGAATTTGGGGTGGCTGGGGAGGGGGTGCTGTGTCCTGGGGTTCTGGGCAGGCAGGGAGTGGGATGGGGATTCCTGTGGGATTGGGGAATTGGCAGATCCTGTGGGACTGGTGGATCCAGGCAATCCTGTGGGGTTGGGGTGTCCCTGAATTCCATGGGGGGTTCCTGTGGGATTGGGGGATCTGGGAAATCCTTTGGTATTGGGGTGTCCCTGAAATCCGTGGGGGATTCCTGTGGGATTGGGGTGACCATGAAATCCATGGGGGAATTCCTGTGGGATTGGGGTATACAGGAAATCCTTTGGGATTGGGGCCACTTCCTTTGGGATCAGGCTGCCCCTGCTGTCCCTGGGGCCGTTTTGTTTGGAATTGGGCCATCCCTGGTGCCATTCCCTTTGGGATTGGGGCTGTTTCCTTTGAGACCAGCTCCATGCCTGTCCCTGTGCCCTTGGGACTGTGTCCCTCCATGTCCCCATCCCCTTGGGATCGGGGCCATCCCTGCTATCCCTGGTGCCATTCCTTTTAGGATCGGGGCCATTCTTTGGGGGCTATGTCTATCCCTCTCCCTGTCCCTCCCGGCATGCCTATCCCTGTCCCCGTCCCCTCCTGACCACGTCCCTGTCCCTCATTGTCCCTGTCCCCCCATGACTATGTCCTTCCCTGTTCCCTGGTGTGTCTCAGCCCTGTCCCCATCCCTTCCTGATGTGTCCCCGTCCCCCAGCGTGTCCCTGTCCCTCCCTGTCCCCATCCCCCCTGACCGTGTCCCTGTCCCCGTGTCCCTGTCCCTCCCTGTCTCCCGGCGTGACCGTGTCCCCCCCATGTTGCCATCCCCTCCTGACGCGTCCCTGTCCCCAGCGTGTCCCTGTCCCCAGCGTGTCCCTGTCCCCCTGTTACTATGTCCCTCCCTGTCCCCCGCATGCCCCATCCCCTCCTGACCATGTCCCTCGTGTCCCCAGTGTGTCCCAGCCCCTGGAGCGCCACCCCGAGCGCCGGCTCCGCGCCGCCTTCGCCGCCTTCGAGGAGCTGCAGCTGCCGCGCCTGCGGCGGGACAACCCCAACATGCGGCTGAGCCAGCTGCGCCAGCTGCTCAAGAAGGAGTGGATGAGGTCCCCCGAGAACCCCCTGAACCAGCGCCACAAACCCTACAACAGCCACCAATAGCCCTGTGCCTCCCCGGACTGGGATCCTCGCCAGGACCCTTCTACCCCCGCGGGGTTTTTGGGGTTTTTTCTCTCTCTCCCTCTTCCCCCGAGGATTTGGGGCGAGCTAGAGGTCGGACTGATGCCACCTTCTCCTTCCCGAAATTCCCTGGGAAAAGCAGCTCTCAATGGCTCTCAGGTGTCCCTTGGTGTTCGCTCCTTGGAGTTCTGGAGTTGTCATGTGGAAAATGCTCCTGGGGTGTGAGCCTTTTCCAGAAGAGATTCCAGACCCTGGATCTCCCCTGGGTGTCTCTGCTCCTGTTTCCTCTGGAACTGGGGTATCCCTGAAACCCCTGCTCCTGGAATATCCATGAAATCCCTGCTTCAGTTTCCTCTGGGACTGGGATATCCCTGAAATCCCTGCTCCTGCTTCTTTGGGATTTGGATGTCCCTGAAATCCCTGCTCCTGGGATATTCCTGAAATCCTTGCTCCCATTTCTCTGGGATAACCCTGAAATCCCTGCTCCTGTTTCTTTGGGATTCGGATGTCCCTGAAATCCCCGTTCCCATTTTCTTCGGATTGGGATATCCCTGAAATCCCTGCTCCCATTTCCTTTGGAATTGGGATATCCCTGAAATCCCTGCTCCCATTTCCTTTGGGATTGGGATATCCCTGCTCCTGTTTTCTTTGGGATTGGGGCCATTTTCTTTGGGATTGGCCCATTCCCGAAATCCCTGCTGTCATTTCCTTTGGGACTGGGGCTATCCTTAGTCCTGTTTCCTTTGGGATTGGGGCAGAAGCGTTGGGAAGAGGGAAAATCCCTCAGGGAGGAGTGGGAAAAGCCTTTCCTGGGGGGGACAGGCACTCCAGGTGACATTCCCAGTGTCCTCTGGAATGCTGGAGCCCCAAATCCACCCGGAGGAGGGATTCCCATCCTTTGGGAATGGAATTCCTTCCCAGGAATTGGTCTGGAGGTGCCACGCAACTTCCCAAAATCCCATGGGATTCATCCAGGCTCATCCTTTTCCCTCTTTTTGGGGCTGCTCCCCCTGGGCTGGGCCCTGTCCCACATCCCAGAATTCCCAAATCCAGCCAGGGAGGAGTGATTCCCCCCACTTTGTGTGAGTTTGGTGTGTTTGAATTCAATTAAAAATTCAAAGAAAAAAAACAAAATCTAATTAAATTGGAGAAGGAATAATTTGGGAAGGGTTTGGGGGGATTCTTTCCCTGCCTTGCTCAGTTTTATCCCTGAAAGTGTGGAAGATCCCACTGGAATTGGGGGTGGGATTCCTTCTTGGACTGGGGAGGGGGGTGGGGGGGGGGGTCTCTCCCTTTAGGACACCCCTGCCAGGTCGTTCCTGAGGATGGAAATCCCCCATTCCCACTGCTTCTGGAATGAGGAACTCCCTGCAGTGTGTCCCCCCCCCCGTTTCCATTCCGGGAATTCCTCTTCCCGAATTCCAGGAGTGTCCCCCCATCCTGGGAATTCCCCTTCCCAATTCCCTACCTTTTCCCATCCCCATTCCCCACTCCCAGTCCCTGTTAAATTCCCCATTCCTCGTTCCCATTTCCATTCCCTGTTCCCCTTTCCCATTCCCAATCCTGTTCCCCATTCCCATCCCCGTTCCTATTCCCATTCCCATGCCCCATTCCCCATTCCCTGTTCCCCTTTCCCCTTCCCAGTCCTATTCCCATTCCCAGTGTCCCCTCATCTCCCCCCAAATCAGCCCCATGGGATCAGGGGGAATTGAGGGGACTCCAAAACATTTCCGGGGTCCCCCCCCCGGCTTTCGGGGATTTGGGGGAGCCCCTCCATGCCGGGGGGGGGAATCCCCCAGCTGGGGGAGGGGCGGGATTAGTGGGGGATCCCCTACTTCCCGCGGGATTTGGGGGAATCCCGCTGTGCGGGGGGGGGCGGTCGCGGTGTCCCGCCCCCCCCCCCCCCCCCGGCAAAGCGGCTCCCGAGGGGACGGGAGGGGTCCCCGCTGCAGTGGGGGGAGGGGCGGAGTAGGGAGGGGATTCCCTGTCCCTCCCCTCTTTTTCCATCCCTTGAGAAGGGAGAGAGACGGGACATTGCCATGGCAACGAGCGGAGGGGGAGGACAAGCGGGAGCTGCGGTCCCGTGCGATGGGCTGGCATGGGGGAACCCCCCCCGGCCCCAAATCGGGCATCCCCCCCCCAAATTGAGCATCATCAACCCAAATCGGGCATCCCCCGGCCCCAAATCGGACATCCCCCCCCCAAATCGGGCATCCTCCCCCCATCCCCGAGGCACCGCCCCCTCCTGCCCGGCCCCTCCCCCGCTTGGGTCCCGCCCTCTGCAGCACGAGCCCCCCTCAGCATCCCCTCCCCCCGGCGCCGAGCGGGGATTGCGGGCGTGGGACCGGACAGACGGACAGGGACACACGGACAGGGACAGCGACAGGGACATACAGACAGGAGACACGGACACATGGACAGGGGGACAGGGACACACGGACAGGGACACATGGACAGGGTCACACGGACAGGGACATACGGACATACGGACAGGGGAACAGGGACACAGGGACAGGGACCCCGTGCTTTGCACACAGCCCCACGCTCACCACTCGTCGACCCCCGTTCTTTGTTCCCCGCAAGCCTCCGCCCCTGCCCCCGAACCCCTCGTGCCAACCCCGCTGCTCATACCCCCACTCCCGCCATGTCCCCAAATCCCCGTGGTGTGACAAAGGACCGGGAGGGGCTGCGAGAAGGGGGCGACATTCCAGCCTCCCCTCCACCCCGTGTGTGACACGCCCAACCCGAGGTCGCCCCGCGCCCCCTCCCCACTGCCAGCACCCCCGGGGGTGGCACCGACACATTAGCGGGGGGGACAAAGCCCCACCCGGGGGCCGCCCTGATGTTACCGGGGGGTCACCGGGGGGGTCCCCATGGAGGCGGGGGAGCCGCGGGTGGGCGATCGCCCCCGGCCCCGCGTCTGCGGTGGAGCGCGGGGAGGGGACCCCGTTAGTCGGCGGGATTTATCCGCAGCGGCGTCCCGGAGCCTCCGGGAAGAACCGGGAAGCCCCGGGAAGCCCCGGGAAGCCCCGGGAGGCGGCGGGGGGGGTACGCGCGGCTGCGCGTGTGGAGCGGCATCGCAACGGCGCCGCATCGCCGCCCGCGGCCGCCGCCTGCGCGCTGGGGAAACCGAGGCACGGCGCGGCCGGGAGGGGCTCGGCGGCACCGCGGAGCCGCTGTCGAGGCTCGCCCCCGGCCCCCGGTTGTGCCACCGGGACACGCCGGGATCCCGGGATCGGCGCCGCACGTGTCGCCGCCGCCGGGCCATGGTCAGCGGCGGCGGCGCCCGAGGGCAGCGGAGGCCGGGGGTTGGCGGCAGGTGGGTTAATCTGGGGGGGGGTCTGCGCGGGCGGGGACCCCCACCCCCCCTCCGCTCCAGGGGTGGCTGCCGGTGCTGGGGAAGCCCGTGGCTCGCGGGAATCCCGGGAATCCCCCGGCTCGGGAGGATCCCCCCGCTCGCGGGAAGCCCCCGGCGCAGCGGCGGGGGGGTGCCCGGGAGGGTTGGCAAGGGGAGGGAGCACCACGGAGGGGTTCCCCGGGGGTTCCCCGGTGTTCCCAGGCTCCGGGGTGTCCGAGGCCTGCTCAGCCCCCTCCGGTGCGGCGGCGGGGAGAAGGGGGGGGGGGGGCGGGAGGAGGAGGCGTTGGGACAGGGGGGGCGCGGGAGGAGCCCCCGGCGGTGACAATGAGGACGCTCTGGGAGTGACAGTGGCCGGCTAAAAATATCGCGGGCTGCCACCCACCGCCAGCGCCGCGGCCTCAAGGTCACTGCCCTGCCGGGGGGGACGCGGGGGCGTGGGGCGGGGAAGCCCTCGACCCCCCCTCACGCTGCCGTTGTCGCCAGTGTCGCTTCGCCGAGCAGAGAGCCGGCAGCGCCCGCCGCCCCCGGGGCCCCCCGACGCTCCTCGTAGCACGGGGCCGTGGCAAGTGAGCGGGCGCGGGGGTGGCAGCGGCGGGGGAATACCCCGGGGATGGCAGCGGCAGGGGGGCACTCCGGGGGTGGCAGCGGCGGGGACCTCGCGCGTGGCGTTCCCCGGTGTAGGGTGTGGGGACAGCGGGGATGTCCTGCCTGGGTGGTGACGAGGGTGGGGACAGCAGGGATGTCCTGTCTGGGGGGTGTTGTGGTGTGTGGGGACAGTGGGGACGCCCTCCCTGCGAGTGTGGGGACAATGGGGATATCCAGCCTTGGGAGGGGACGGCTGTGGGGACATGAGGGACACCCTCCCTGTGGATGTGGGGCCAGCAGGGATGTCCTGCATGGGGATGTTGTCGTGCGGGGACACTGGGGACTCCCTCCCTGCGCAATTTGTGGTGTGGGGACATCAGGGACTCCCCTCCCTGCGGGGTTCGGCTGCTCGGGGCACCCCCGGCTGATGGAGTCAGGGGATTTAGGGGTCCCCGTCCTTGGGGACCATGTGGCTGCTGTCACCAAAGGCGTGAGCACGGCTGAGGACTTGGTGGCGCCCGGGGCTCCCTCGGTTTTGGCCGCCAGCTGCTGGGGTGGCACAGTTGGGTGGCACTGATGACACAGGGGAGTGACAGCGATGGTGCAGCGGGGTGACACCCGGCTCAGCAGCCACCAAAGGCAGGGGGACCCAGCGCTACAAGCACAGCTGTGACACCAGGGTGGGACATCCCGCAGCCACCGGAGCCGGCGGGCCCCGGGACCGCAGCCGAGCCCGGGGGCACCGGGGGCTCTGGGCGGTTTCGGGCACCGCGTGGCCCTTGCGGCTTCGACGTGCGGGGCGCAGCCTTCGAGGCGGGGACCGTGGGGACCCATGGGGGCCTTCCCGCCCCTCGCGGCCTTCCCGATGACCTTGGTCCACCGCTGGGGACCCTGCGCTGGGGGGACACCGCGTAGGCGGGGACCCATGCCCTGCAGCGGGGACACGGGGCTCCACAAGGGCGTGGGCGAGCTTTGGGAGACCCCCACTCGCCGAGGGCTTTGTGGTAGTGCCAGGGGCGGCGGGCAGGGCCGTGTCCCCTCCGGGTGGCCCCGAGCGGGGGTCGGCGGTGGCCCGGCGGGGGCAGCCAGGCGGAGCGGCTTTGTCCTTTGGCTGAGCCGAGCGCGTGGGGGAGGCGCAGGGAGAACCCGGCGCGGCGGCTTTGTCTGGGGACGCCGGTGCGGTGGCGGCCAAGGGGGGGCGTGGGGAGCCCGGACCCCCCCCGCTGCACCCCCCGGGACCCCCCAGCCCAGCCCCACGCACCCGCGGGGCCCCAAGCAGGTACAGTGGCCCCTGCCGCGCGTCCCCTCCAGAGGCGGGCGGGATGGAGATGAGGTCCCCCCTTGGGTTGGGGGTGTCGCGCGGGGGATCACGGCCGTCTCTGCCAGGCCTGGGGACATGGGGGCTGTGTCCGTGTCCCCCGGATGCAGCGGTGGTCCCGGGTGTTCCGGCGGGGCTCTGCGGAGGGATTTTCTCGGGGAGACCCCGGCACCAGGCGGGGATTCCCCGGCGTCGCGGCGGGGCCGGGGAACATCGGGTGTCCCCGCGGGTGTGCCACCTCCTGTGCCTCCCCCTGCGCTGTGGGGGACACACGGACGCCCCACGGGTGGCTCCGGGCCCGATCCTGCGTGGGGGAAACCCCCCCTGGCCGGGCACTGCCCCTGTGCCCTCACCCCGCTGTGCCGGGGGGGGACACGGGGGGACCTGGGGCTCGCGGGTCTTGCCACCCCCGAGGGTCCCCCGGTGGCACGGCTGGGCTGAGCCATCCCGCTGCTTTTTGGGGAGCCGCGTGGCCTCGTCCTGCTTCCTCTCAGCCGGGTCTGTGCCCCCACAAAGCACAGTGAGCCCCCCCTGCCCTGCCCTCGGCGGGTAGCGGCGGTGCCGCCCCCGGCCGGCCCCTCGCCGGCGGGTGGGCAGCGGGGGCCGGGGGCTCCCGCGGGCACCGCCAGCTGCTCCCGGCCTGGGACATATGGCCAGGACTTGGCGGCGACCGCAGGAACCGGGGCCACGCGGCGGATTTTTGGGGACGGACGCGGGGGGGCAGCCGGGGGTCTGACGCATTTGGTGCCCCCGGCCAGCCCCGGGCCGCGGTGGCGGCTGGCGGGGAGCCCCGGTGGCCCCGGGCGGGGTCACCACGCCGTCCCCGCAGCCCCGAGCACTGCAAGCGGGGGTCACCCTTCTGTCCCCGCGGTGCCACCAGCCCGGCTTCCCCCGGATTTGTGCCCCACCCCGCAGCGATGCCCGGGCAGGAATTAGCGAGAGGGGAATAAATAAATCACCCGCGGGGAGCCCGCCGCTATTTATAGCTGCGCCCTCCCCTCCTCTGCAGTTGCTCCGAGGCAGCGCCGCTGCTCCGGGCACGGGGGGAGCGGGGGGTCCCCTTGTCCCTCCGCTGCCACCCCGCTCTCACTCCCAGGGCGCTGGGGGCTGCTGCAGCCCGGCCATGGAGTGTCCCGACGCGTGTCCCTGCCGCGGGAGGTGCTGTCAGTCTTTCCTGTCGCCACCCGAGGGTCCTGCCCAGCGTGGTGACATCCACAGCTCTCCCTTGTCCGTTGTCCCCGTATGGGGGGTGGCAGAGCCACCCGTGGGTGTCCTAATGCAGTGTCACATCCCGGAGCAGGGACACTGGTGGCCGTGGCTCAAGGACACGTGGTGACTGTGGACCTGACATATCCCCATCCCCATCCCCGCCTTGGGGACGATGGGGACAGGCAGGACCACTCTGCGCATGTAGCCACCAGCCAGGGCATTTCCTCAGGGACAGGGACAGGGGACAGGGAACAGAGACTGGGGACAGGGACAGGGGATAGGGGACAGGGACAGAAGGCCTCCCCGGGCTGCGGGATCCATTCCTGGGGATGCTCGGGTAGGGGGAAGAAGGATCTGGGCCCTGTTTGCCACCATCCAGAGCAGTGAAGCCACCACGGAGCGGTGCCTCATGAAATATTCACCGTCCCCAATCCGCGGTGGCCTCACCCACCCCCATCCGAGGTGACAAAAACTTTTCCAGGCTGTGGGGCCTGGCACAGCCACAGGACAGGGCCCTGGAGGCTGGGGGGAACATCTCCCCTCCGTCCCTGCCCGCTGCGGCTTTTTCCTCACCACACCGAATATTAAAAAGAAATCGGAGCCCATTTTCTTGCCATAAATTTGGCAGAATGGAGAGAAAACGATCCGGCCCTGGAAGGGAGCCAGGCCCGGCCACACACCGGGAGCAGCGGGGCACTGGAGCCGGCCCCACTCCTCCCGAGGATCCCGGGGGTACCGGGGGCGGCTCAGGGACCGCGGAACCGGGGCCCCGCAGCCCCCCGGGAATGGGGACAGTAG
Source organism: Setophaga petechia (assembly GCA_024362935.1). Classification (NCBI taxonomy): domain Eukaryota; kingdom Metazoa; phylum Chordata; class Aves; order Passeriformes; family Parulidae; genus Setophaga; species Setophaga petechia. Next base: position 68,802 of record JANCRA010000037.1, read on the forward strand.
GGGCTGTTCCCTGCTGGTGGCCCCAAAACCCGGGAGGCGCTGCAGGGATGGGGGAGCTCCCGGGGGGTCGGGGGTGATTTGCGGTTTGAGTCTGAGGACTTATGGGGTGTTGTACAGGGAGGGTTTGTGGGGTGGCAATGCGGGTGGAGCAGTAGGGCCGCTTGTGCTATGGGGTTTTGGTGAGAGAGGCACGCGTGCAATGGGGTTTTAGAGTGGTGCTGCCCCTCACAGAACAGGGTTGTTGGTGCAATAGGGCCCCTCGTGCAATGGGGTTTTTTTAAATGGTGCAACCCCTCGTACAGCTGCGTTTTAGTGAGACACAGCTCCTCGTGCAATGGGGTTTTTGTATGGTGCAGCCCCTCGAGCGATGGGGTTTTTATGGGATGTAACCCCTCATGCAGTGGGGTTGATGCAGTAGGGCTGCTCATGCAATGGGGTTTTTCTTGTACGGTGCAGCCCCCTGTGCAATGGGATTTTCATGTGACAGAGCCCTCCCACATACAGCGGGGTTTTCCTGTGGTGAGCTCCTTGTGCAATGGAGTTATTGGTGCAATAGGGCTGCCGTGCAATGGAGATATTTTTATGGGGCAGGCCTGTGTGCAATGGGGTTTTCATGTGACATAATCCCTCGTGCAATGGGGTTTTTATGTGATGTAATCCCTTCATGCAGTGGGGTTATTTGTATGGGGCAGCCCCTCGTGCAATAGGGTTTTCATGTGATGTAATCCCTTGTGAAATGGGGTTGGCGCAGTAGGGCTGCTCGTGCAATGGGGGTTTTTGTACGGTGCAGCCCTGTGTGTAGCAGGGTTTTTATGGGATGTAATCCCTCATGCAATGAGGTTTTTGTGTCCATAACCCCTCGTGCAACGGGGTTTTTATGGGATGGAACCCCCCGTGCAATGGGGTTGTTGGTGCAATAGGGCCCTGCAGGCAATGGGGCAATGGGTGTGGTGCAGCCCCTCCTGAACAGGGACATCAGTGTGACACAGCCCCGTGTGCCAAGGAGACACTCGTGTGACACAGCCCCTCGTGCCTGGCGCTCGCTGGTGCAGGGCACAGTGTGACCCCTGGGGGTGGCACTGCCAGGGCAGGACCCTCCTGGGCTGTGCCAGCTCTGTCACTGGGGGGGTTTGGGGACCCCCTAACGCCGCGTGTCCCCTGGGCAGGCGTGGAGGGAAGCCCATGGCCCCCGGACCCCCGGACCGGCCCCGCACCCGGCCCCGGCCCCGCAGCCCCTGACGGCCCCGGGACCACTCCGGGCGGCTCCGGGGAGCCCCAGCAGGTACGGGGGGGGGTCACGGGCGTGTTTTGGGGTGCACCGGGGATGTTTTGGGGTGCACTGGGGATATTTGGGGTGCACCAGGGGCGTTTTGGGGTGACTGGGAGTGTTTTGGGATGCACTGGGGGTGTTTGGGGTGCACTGGGGGTGTTTTGGGGAGCACCGGGGTTGTTTTGGGTGCACGGGGGTGTTTTTGGGGGGGACAAGGGGGGATGATGAATTTTGGGGTGCAGCGAGGCTCGAGGGTGGGGAGGGGGTTCCGAGGGGTGCTGAAGGGTTGGGATGGGGAGGGGGCGTTTTTGGGGAGGGGGGCGCGGGGTCCGGGGGTCTCCGGGAGGGCACGGAGGGAGCAGGAGGCGCGGCCAACATAAGAGGGCGCGGCCAAGGGCGTGGCGCGGTGCTCGTCAGCGGGGGCGGGGGCTGCACGGACCAATCAGATCGCGGGATATGCTCGGACCACGCCTCTAACCCCGCCCCCGGCGCTCCGGTGCCGCCGCCGCGCGCCCCCGGGACCGGCTCGGGTTGCGGCGGCGGCGGGACTGGGACCCGGCCCTGGCCCGGCGGGCAGGCCCCAGGCACGGCAGGTACCGGGCACGGCAGGGCCGCACCGGGAGTGGGGGAGCCGCGGCGGAGCTCCCCCGCAGCCCCGGGCACGGCGGAACCGGGCACGGCGCGTTCGGCAGCGGCGGGGACGCGCAGCCGCGGGACGGGACCGGGGATGTCCCGGGGCTGCGGTGAGGGGACAGGGGACAGCGGCTACCGGGAGCGGAGGGTGGCCGCGTCCTGGCGGCCGTGTCTGCAGCGCGGGGGGCGGGACGCGGTGCCGTGGGCAGGACACGGGCACGGGCACGGCCCCGCGGGCAGGACACGGGTACGGACACGGCCCCGCGGACAGGACGTGTCCACTCGGGCGGGACGCGTCCCTGTGGTCGCCATGTGTCCCCGCTACGGGCAGGACACGGCCGCGTCCCCCACGAGCGCCACGCCTCCCCGCCGTGGGCGGGACACGGACTTGTGGTCACCGCGTGTCCCCCACGGGCAGGACACGTCCCCGCAAACAGGACGTGTCCGTGTGGTCATGCGTGTCGCCCCACGGGCAGGACGTGTCCCCACCGCCGTCGAGGCCGGGCAAACAATCCCCGAGGCCGGGCGGGATCCCCTCTCCCCGCGTCCCCTCCCAGGCCACTCACAGTGTCCCCCCCGCGTGTCCCCTGTCCCGCAGGTCGCCCCCGCGCCGCCGAGCCATGCGGGATCGCCCGGTGCTGTCGCCAGCAGAGCCATGAGCGACTGTCGCTACAATGGGGGGGTGGCGCGGCCCCGGGGCCCCCCGAGCGCCGCCCGCACCCCGCAGCCGCCGCACCGGGACCCGCAGGCGCCACTGTCCTGCCCCAGCCCCCGCCTGCAGGTCGTGGTGTCCCGGCCCGAACAGCCCGGGCCGGCGGAGCCCGGCCCTGCCGCGGCCCCCCCGGGGCAGGGGGCGGCAGAGGAGCGGCGGAACCAGAACATCGGCTACAAGCTGGGCCACCGGCGAGCTCTCTTCGAGAAGCGCAAGCGGCTCAGCGACTACGCGCTTATCTTCGGCATGTTCGGCATCGTGGTGATGGTCACCGAGACCGAGCTCTCCTGGGGGGTTTATACCAAGGTGGGGAGGGGTCGCGGGGTGGGGATGAGGGGATCCGGGGTCCGGCTGAGCTCACGGTGGTTCTATGGTGTCGTAGGAATCGTCGTATTCGTTTGCCCTGAAATGCCTTATCAGCCTCTCGACGCTCATCCTGCTGGGGCTCATTGTCATGTACCATGCCAGGGAGATCCAGGTGAGCGCCCCTGGCCGGGGGCGGGGGGGCACCTGCTGGCACCTGGCTGGGGGTGTGGCACCGGCAAAAAAACCCCAAAAAACAAGGAAAAACCCGACCTCTCTGTTCCCGAAAATAAATAAAGAGAAGTTTTTGGTTTATACTAAAACAAATCATCCTTAAGATAATACCCTTGAGTTAACATACCCCATAAGTTAATACATCCTCAAATTAACCCCAAGACCCTCAAATTACCAAAAAAAAGCCCCTTAACTAAAAAACCTCTCAAATTAACCAAGAAAATCTCTAATTAACAAAAAAATTTAAAATTAACCAAACCCCCCTCAAATTAACCAAAATTGCCCCTTAAAATATCTCAAAACCCCTCAAATGAACCCAAACCTCCACAGCTGTTCATGGTGGACAACGGCGCCGACGACTGGCGCATCGCCATGACCTCGGAGCGTGTCTTCTTCATCGCGCTGGAGCTGCTGGTGTGCGCCATCCACCCCATCCCCGGGCAGTACCTGTTCACCTGGACGGCCCGACTGGCCTTCACCTACGCAGCCTCGGTGGCCCACGCGGACGTGGACATCATCCTGTCCATCCCCATGTTCCTGCGGCTCTACCTGATCGGCCGCGTGATGCTGCTGCACAGCAAGCTCTTCACCGACGCCTCGTCGCGCAGCATCGGCGCGCTCAACAAGATCAACTTCAACACGCGCTTCGTCATGAAGACCCTCATGACCATCTGCCCCGGGACGGTGCTGCTGGTCTTCAGCATCTCCTCCTGGATCATCGCTGCCTGGACCGTGCGCGTCTGTGAGAGGTGAGGGGCTGGGGAGGGAGGGGAAGGTCGGGGTTTCAGGGTTCTTGTTTTGGGCTTATCATGAGGTTTTCATGGGGTTTTTGTGGGTGGAGGAAAAGTTCGGGGTTTAGGGGTTCCCTGTTGGGGTTTTCATAGGGTGGAGGCAAAGCCCATGGTTTAGGGGCTCCATTTTGGGGTTTTCGTGGGTGGAGGTAAAGGCTGTAGCTTAGGGGCTCCCATTTTGGAGTTTTTGGGTGTGGAGTTAAAGGTCGGGGTTTGGGGGTTCCGGTTTTGGGGTTTTCGTGGGGTTTTCATGGGTGGAAGCAAAGGCCATCTTTTAGGGGTTCCATTTTGGGGTTTTCACGGGGTTCTGAGTGAGAGGGTTTAGGTGGGAGGGGCTGGGGGTGCAGCTGAGGACGTATCGGGGAGTTTGAGGGCTGGGGAGACCCCCATGGTCGGGATGTTTGGGGTTTGTCAGGTGGAGTTGTCCCCAAGCTCCTCCGTGTCACTCCGGGGTGTGGCCTGCTGGGGCTGGGGGTGGCAGAGAGGGGACCAAGAGCTGGGGGGGTGGCGAGGGGATGAAAACTGGGGGTCCCTCAGAAGGAACCAAAGGTTTGGGGTCTCACAGAGGGGTCTGAAGATTGAGGGTCTTGCAGAGGGGTGCAAAGAGCTGGAGCTACCAAGGGGATCAAGGATTTGGAGTCCTGCAGAGGGGACCAAAGATTTGGGGTCCCACAGAGGGGTCCGAGATTGTGACATTGCCACCGAGGGGACCCTCCAGGACTTGCCCTCAGGACGCTCCTCAGCTGCTCCCGGCGGGGTGCCCGAGATGTCCCCGCGGGGTACCCGGGATGTCCCCGCCGTGTCCTCGCCCCTGCTGGTTTCGAGCCCCCCCTGCCCCCCGGGGTCGCGCATTAACCGCTGTTGTTTTCCCTCCCTGCCCGCTCTGCTGCTTGCAGGGACAAACTGTGAGTGACCGCGGGGACCGTCCTGAGTGACCGCAGGGACCGTCCCCCGCCCCAGGCTTCTGCCCCCGAATCCCCAGAATTTAGGATTGGCTGCGGCTGGGGGCGGGCGGGGGGCGCGGGAAAGGGGCCTGGAACCCTTTTCCTCTTGGAACCTCAGCAGCTGCTTTCTGTTCTCTCCCCGCTGTCCCCCGCCTTGGGGACCTCCGTGGTGGCTGTGGGGGACTTTCAGAGAGACCCCACAAGGAGCTGGGAGTCTCCAAAGGGTTTTTTTTCTTCTCCTGGGATCCGGCTTTTGTCCCTTCACCTTTATCCTCCTGGCCCCGCACGTTTTGGGTTCCTTGGGGGGGAATTCCGGGTGTTCCTTGGGAATGCGGGTCCCAGGAATTGTCACCGTGCTGTCACTTCCTCCCTCGTCCCGGGCTGTCCCTGCCGAGTCCCTGCCGGGTGAGGTTCCAAGCCCAGACCGGGTTGGGAAGCAGCAATCCTAAATTCCTGATGCTTGAGACCCCACAGCCCCACCCCGGCTTGTTCCTCTGTCCCTTTTCCCTTTTCTGACCCCATTTTCCCTTTTCCCACCCCATTTCCCTTTTCCCACCCCATTTCCCCTTTCCCAACCCATTTCTCTTTTCCCAATCCCATGTCCCTTTTCCCACCCCATTTTCCCCTTTCCCCAGTCCCATTTCCCCTTTTCCCATCCCATTTCCCCCTTTCCTAATCCCATTTTCCCTTTTTCCCACCTCATTTCCCCGCATGTCCCTGTCCCCCTGCCCAGCTTAGCCACTGCTCTGTGTCCCCCAGGCGGGCTTGTCCCCACCCTTGGGGACAGGGGGGTGGTGGCACCGCGGTGTTTGTGACATCGGAATCTTACGTTGTCTCCCGCTGTCCCCCCCGGTGTCACCCGCGGTGGCCTTTGGGGGTGAATGGTGACATCGGCATCCCGCGTTTTTGGGGACAGTGGTGCCACCTCTGTGCTGTCCCCTCAGTGTCCCCCATCTACAAGGGGGACACAGCCTGGCCGTGGGACATCCCCTTGATGTCTCCAATTCTGGCTTGGGGACAACGCCCCAAATCCATGATGGGCACGATGGGCACAAAACGTGGGCGGGGGGGGGATCCAATAACTGCGGTGACATTGCTGTCCTGCACTTCTGGGGACAGCAGTGCCACCTCTGTGCTGTCCCCTCATTGTCCCAGCAGGACACAGCCTGGCCATGGGACATACCCATGGTGTCCCCAATTCCATCTTGGGGACAACGCCCCAAATCCACTGCAATGGGCACAAAATGGGGGGAAGAATTCAATTATGGTGGTGACAGCAGTGACAGCGGTGCCACCGTCCTGTGCAGGTACCACGACAAGCAGGAGGTGACCAGCAACTTCCTGGGGGCCATGTGGCTGATCTCCATCACCTTCCTGTCCATCGGCTACGGGGACATGGTGCCACACACCTACTGCGGCAAGGGCGTGTGCCTGCTCACCGGCATCATGGTGAGCGTGGGGACAGCCGGGGGACACGGCTGGGGACAGGCTGGGGACACGGGGACATGGCTAGGGACAGGCTGGGCACAGCGAGAGGACACGGGCAGGGACGCGGCAGGGTACACCAAGAGGGGACACTGTGAGGGGACACTGCATGGGGACATACCAGGGGACACCCAGAGGTGACACCATGAGGGGACACCGCCTTGGGGACACCGCAAGGAGATTTTCCACTTGGGAAAAGCGATTATTTTTAACTCCAGATTGAGAAGCAAACTGGAATTTCCGCTTCCTGCCATGTTTGGTTTTGTTTTTTTTTTAATTTTTAAACCCAAATTAATGCAAAAATGCAAACGAAGGGGTGGAGACAACGCTGTCCCCAATGTCCCCGCAGGGTGCCGGCTGCACCGCGCTGGTGGTGGCCGTGGTGGCCCGGAAGCTGGAGCTGACCAAAGCCGAGAAACATGTCCACAACTTCATGATGGACACGCAGCTCACCAAGCGGGTGAGAGCGCCTGGCTTGGCCCAAAAAATGGGGAAATCCCGGTAAAAATGGAAAAAACTGTTAAAACTGGGGAAAACTTCATTAAAATGGGGAAAATCCCATTAAAAATGGGGGAAATTCCATTAAAACTCATTAAAATGGAAAAAATCCCATTAAAACCCATTTAAATGGGAAAAATCCCCTTAAGACTGGGAAAAAGCCATTAAAACCTGGAAATACCACATTAAACCGAGAAAAAAATTCCATTAAAATAATTAAAATCTCAATTAAAATTGCAAAAAATCCCAATTAAAAGTGGGGAAAACCCCATAAAAATTGGGGAAAACCCCATAAACAATGGGAAAAACCCCCAAAAAACCTGGGGGAAAAATGGGAAAATATGGGAAAAAGCCAATTCTAATGTCTCTTCATGGGTGACTGGTGGGATTTGGGGTCACAGGTGAAGAACGCCGCTGCCAATGTGCTCAGGGAAACGTGGCTCATCTACAAGCACACCAAGCTGGTGAAGAAGATCGACCACGCCAAAGTTCGGACCCACCAGCGTAAGTTCCTTCAAGCCATCCATCAGTAAGTGCCACCGCTTTTCCTGCTTCCTTGTCACCCCCCCTGGCCACGGCCCTGTCTCCAAAGGGGGTGTGTCCCCTCCGGGTGGGTGACAAATGGTCAGCCTTGGGGTGGCTTGGGTTTGTCACCCTGGCGGGTGTCTCTGCTGGGTTTGTCACCTGGTTTTGGTCTCTGTCCTGTCCTTGTCCCCTGCCTTTGTCCCCATCTCCTGGTCTTGACTCTGCCCCATTCCTTGTCCCCATTCCTTGTCCCCAGTTTTTGTCCCCATTCTTTGTCCCCTGTCCCCCATTCCCAATGTCCCCCTCCCCTGGCCTTGTCCTCTGTCTTGTTCTTGTCCCCATTCTTGTCCCCTGTCCTTGTCCTTGTTCCTTGTTATCTGACCCTCATTCCCTTGTCCTTGTCCTCTGTCCTCTCTCTCTTTGTCCCCATCCCCTGTCCCCTGTGCTTGTCCCCCATCCCCTGTTCCATCCCTGTCCCCTTGTGCCATTCTGTGTCCCCCACCTCTGCTGTCCTCTGTCCCTGTCCCTGTCCCCCTCCTGTCCCTGTCCCTCACCCCCACTGGTCACCTTTGGGGTGACCCCCGGGCACCTCCATCTCCCGGGTGGGGTCTGCGGGGTGGCCTGGCTGGGATAGGGGGGTCCCCTTGGGTCCCTTTTTGGGGTCCCTTCGGGGTGGTGGCGGGTGTCGCTGCCGCGCTGTCCCCTCGCCTTTAACCCTTTGTTTTCCCTCTGCTGCGCCGCCCTGACAGAGCTCAGAAGTAAGTGCCCCCCCTCCCCTGCCCCCCCAGCTCCACACGGGCTCTGCCGCCACATTTGGGGGTGGGGAGGACACCCCAAAAACCCGGGGGGGACCCTCCCGGAAGGGGCTGGTTTGGGGAGGAGGGGCTGTGCTTGATGGGAGGGGTTGCACGTTTGGGGCAGGGGCTGCATGGGGGGGACAGAGGTGACAGCACTGCCGGGGGGGTCACAGAGCTCCTGAGGGGGGTGACAACGCTCCTGGGGGGTGACTGTGCTACCGGGTGGGGGGGGACACCACGCCTGCAGGATGACAGAGCTGCCGGGGGGTGACAGCGCTGCCGGGGGTGTCCCCAAGACTGCCATTGTCCCCTCAGGCTGAGGAGTGTGAAGATGGAGCAGCGCAAACTCAGCGACCAAGCCAACACCCTGGTGGACCTGGCCAAGGTGAGCTCCTTCCTAAAACCCCATTTTTGTGGGGTCAGGCCCAGCTTCTACCACCCCCTGTTTTTATGGGATCAGCCCCCCTGACCCCAAAAACCCCATTGTTATGAGATCAGCCCCCCCGAATCCTCCTGTTTTTATGGGATCAGATCCTCCTCAAACCCCCCATTGTTTTGGGGGCACACCCATCCCTGACCCCGAACCTCCCATTTTTTGGGGGTGGCACTGATCCCTGCCCCCACACCCCCATGGTTTTGGGGTCTCTCTGCCCCCCGCACCCCCTATTTTTGGGGTGCCCCTGACCGTGCCCCGTTGCAGACGCAGTCGGTGATGCTGGAGCTGCTCTCGGAGCTGCAGGAGCGCCACGAGGAGCTGGGCCGGCGCCTGGGGGCCCTGGAGGCGCAGCTGGAGGCGCTGGGGGGGCTCCTGCAGGCGCTGCCCGCGCTGCTCGGCCGCGCCCTGCGCCAGCCGCCGGCCCGGACAGCCCCGGGGACAGCCCTGGGGACAGCCCCGGCGACACCGCGGGACACCACCGCGCCCTGCAGCCCCTGCCACGGCAGCGACAGCAGCGACGGCCCCCGGGACAGCCCCCGGGCCGCCTCGGACAGCGGCTGAGGGACAGCGGCAGGACGCCTGTGTCACCCGTGTCACCGTGGCCGAGGGACGGCAGCGGGACCCTCGTGTCACTGTGTGTCGCCTCGGGGTGATGGGGACAGCACCGTGTCACCGTGTGTCACCGTCACCTCGGACAGCGGCTGAGGGACAGCAGCAGGACACCCGTGTTGTGTCACCATGTGTCAGTCACCTCGGGGTGATGGGGGACGGCACCATGTCACCGTGTGTCACCACGTGTCACCGTGTGTCACCACGTGTCACCGTGTGTTCCCTCGGACAGCAGCTGAGGGGTGCTGGGGACACCCCCCTGTCCCCTTCTGTCACCCTCCCACCCCTTTGGACTGTGGCAGTGGGGTGGGGGGGCCATGGGACACCCCCGTGTCACCTTCTGTCACCTGGGACAGCGCGTGACGGCATGGGGGGGGGGGGGGGGTTGGGGGACACCCCCAGACCCCTTTGTGTCCCCCCCAGCCCCAGGAGGGCGGTTTTGGGGTGCGGGGGGAGGTCTCAGAACCCTTTGAATCTCCCTGGTTTTGGGGTGCAGGGGGGTCTCCCATCCCCTCACTCCCCCCGCGGTTTTGGGGTGCGGGGGGTCCCCGTGTTTATCTCTGGCCATCGTGTGGCCGTTCCCGTAGCTTTGTTCTGGAAAGCTCTGTATAAAAACTCCTTCGTTCACTGTGCTGGACCCCCCCCAAAGCCCCCCGGGACCCCCCCAAAATCCCTCCGGGACCCCCCCAAGCGGTGGGAGCCGAGCTGAGCCTTTTTTTGAGGGGGGGGGGGGTGCTGGGAGAGGGAAGGGGACAAAGGACAGAGGGAACAAACCAGGAGCCATCAGTGGTTTTTGGGAGGAGGCTGAAATGTGGGGACAGGGTGGAGGGGTTCGGAGGGGGGGGAGACCCCCGTGGTGACCCCCAAAATGGGTGCGGAGGGGGTGTATTTTCTTGGGGGAGGGGTCTCCATTCGTGGCTCTGTCCCCAAAGTGACCTTGGCGACGTCACCGTCACCTCTCCGTGCCTCAGTTTCCCCCAACTGGAAAATTCGGGGGCGGGGGGGGGATTGGGGGAGGGGGGGGCACCCCTGGATGCAATACTGAGCCCATTCCCCACCCCCTGGGGGGGGTCAGGACCCCTCCCCACAGTCCTGGACCGGGTCCGGTTCTGCTCCCTCCGTGCTGTGGGGGGGTCATGGGTGGGATTTGGGGGGATTTGGGGTTTTTTGGGGGAGCTGAGGCGCAAATTAAAGGAGCCTGAACTGGACGTGTTGCTCTCTGCTCGGCCCGGGGGGGGCGGCGTTGGGGGGATTTTGGGGAGCTTTGGGCGGGGGGTTTGGGTTTCGGGGGGATTTTTTGGGGTTTTGGACGGATTTTGAGGGATTTTGGGGTTCCCCCTCCCCGGGAGCTCCCCTCGCCCTGGGAACTTTGTGGAGGTGACAAAACCCCGCGTGGGTTTTTGGGGCAGATTTTGGGGGACCCCAGACCCCTTTTGGGGCTCCAGGAGGGTGGGGGACACTCCGCGGGTAGGGGAGTAGGGTGGTGGCCCCGTGGTGGCCCCGTGCGACAATCGGGGTGGCGCGAGGCTGTCAATGATTAACGTGCGGTGCCAGGCGGCGGTGGCACTGGTGGCACTGCTGGTGGCACTGCTGGTGGCACTGCTGGTGGCGCTGGGGAGCAGCCAGGGGACATCGCGCTGTGCCCAGGGGTCGCGTGTGTCCCCTCCCCATGCGACGGGCAGGTAACGGCGGGTGGCAGGGGACAGGACACTGGCCCTTGTCCCCAAGGGCTGGCAGGGGAGGGGACAGGAGGGGACACGGGGTCCCTGAGCGTCACCGGCGGGTGTTTCCCGCTCATCCCAGCCCAAACTGGGGGGACAGGGACACCCCGAGGGACACGGTGGCCTCGCGCTGCCACCAAGGAGGGATGGCCGCAGGTGGCCCGTGGGGGAAACTGAATCACGGTGACACCGCGGCTTATGTGTCCCCTCCAGGGGTGGCCTCGAAGCGCCAGGAGCCCCCCGGGGGTGCCGCGGTCGCCAGGAGCGGTGACATCCCCGCGAAGTCCCCGCCGTGTCCCCCTGCACGGCGACACCACCACCTCAGCGCCACCGCCCCTCGTGTGGCGATGTCGCCGCCAGCGCGTGCCAGGCGTGTCACCTTCGAGGACGAGCTGGTGACAGCGCGGGGGACGCTCGGCGCTGCCGGGGCGCGGGGGAGGCCGGGGGACGGCGCTGGGTCCCCAAAGGGGCCCCCAAAAGTATCACCGCGGCCGGACAATCCATCCCGATCCCGACGGGATCCATCCCAACAGGATCCATCCCACTCCCGGTGGGATCCGTCTTGGAAGGACCCACCCCAGAATTACCGATCCCGGCTGGATCCATCCCAACAGGATCCATCCCAATCCCGGTGGGATCCATCCTGGAAGGATCCATCCCAACGTTTCTGTTCCTGGTTGGATCCATCCCGATCCCAGCGGGATCATTCCCGACTTTCCCGATCCCGGTTGGACCCATCCCAGTAGGATTCCCGGTATTCCCGGTCCCGGCGAGGTCCATCCCAACAGGATCCATCCCAACATTCCCGATCCCGGCTGGATCCACCCCGACATTTTCGATCCCGGTGTGATCATTCCCGCCTGGATCCATTCCCGATCCCGGCTGGATCCATCCCGATCCCGGTGCCACCGGAGCCGCGACAATCGGGGACGGCCGGGGACACCCCCCGCGCCACTCCGGGGTCCCCTCCCTAACTTTGAGGGTTTTGGGGAGGCCCCGCCCCCTTTGCGCCCCCCTGGATGTGTCCCTTGCCCCTCCCCGGGAACTGGGATAATTAAACATTAATTAATTCATTAATTACCTTTGGTAATTAACAAAATCCAAGGTTTTTTTCGAGGGGGGCGCGACGATCTCAAGCCGCCCCCGCTTTGGGGACGCTCCTGTCCCCAGTTTCCCCTTTTGTCCCCCCAGAATTTCCCCAAACCTCCCCCGGGGGCTCGTCCCGGTTGGGCCCTGCCCCCTTTAACCCCTCCGTGCCCGGTGCTGCCCCCCGCCCTCCCCGGGGGCGGGACCCAGGGCTGGTCCCGCAGCGCCGCCGCCGCCGCCGCCGCTCCTGGCTGCCATTTTAAGGTGAACAAAGCGGCGGAGGAGGCGGCAGGTGAGCGGCTCCGCGGAACCGGGAAGCCCCGGTACCGGCACCGGTACCGGCAGCGCGGGAGGAGGGCGGTAACGGAACGGGAGGGAGCACCGAGGGTCTCCGCTCCCCGCTGCGCACGGGGGGAGTTCGTCCTTCCCCGAGGCACCGGGGGCCTCGCCGGGCTTCTCTCCGGTACCGCGGGCCGGACCGGGAGCGGCCGCGGGATTCCACAGCGGTACCGGGGTCCCCACCGGCGCCAGGGTCCCAGCCGGTACCGGATTCCAGAGCGGTACCGGGGTCCCCACCGGGTCCACACCGGCACCGGGTCCCCACCGGCACCCGGGTCCCCCTCGGTACCGGATTCTAAAGCGGTACCGGCGTCCCCACCGGGTCCACACCGGTACCGGGGCCCCAACAGGTTCACGCCGGTAGCGGCCACGGGATTCCAGAGCGGTACGGGGGTCCCCACCGGCGCCCGGGTCCCCGTCGGTTCCGGATTCCAGAGCCGTAGCGGGGTCCCCAGCGGCTCCGCACCGGTACCGGGCTCCCCGACACCGCCGAAATCCCCTCCGTGCTGGCCCCCGTAGTGCTCCCGGTACCGAAGCCGTCTCCGACCCGGCCGCCGGCGGCGACACCGCACTCCGGTCCCTGCTGCGGGTCCCGGTGGCCTCCCGGGGGTCCCCAGTGGAGTCAAACGGGGGGATCCGCCCGGGACCGGGGCATTTGGGATCGGTGGGAACGGGAGATTTGGGATCGGTGGGACCAGGGCATTTGGGATCGGTGGGATTTGGAACCGGGACCTTTGGGCACCCCCAAAACACCTCCCCGCCCCTCCCGGGGGTCCCGCCGAGCCCCGGTACCGCCGGAACGGGTGCCCGCTTTGGGTTTCCCGCAGGAATTCGCGTTTCCCGCAGCGATTTGGGGGTTTTTGTTGGTTTTTTTTGGCGTCTCTGCATGGCACGAGGGGGTCCCCACATTAATTTTGCTGATTTTAAGCTTCCTCCCCCCCCAAATTTTTCAGCCACTCTCCTCGTGGCTCTGCCTCACGTGGACTCGGTAATTATAATTATTTTTAATTATTTTGATTTTGATTGTGATTATTTTGATTTTTAATCCGGCCGGATCAGCTTAGGCCCCCACTTCCCATGGGGGAATTCCAACAATCCCAATTAATTCCCTGCCGGCTCCGGGCTGCTGGGGACAGGGAGGTGACCCCGAGAGCCTGGCGTGCCTGGGGTGGCACCGGCCGGTGACTCACCGTGCCTCAGTTTCCCCACGTCAACCCGCGGTGACGCTGTGCCTCAGTTTCCCCACGAAACTTTTGTGGCGTCTTTTTTATGGAGTCTTCAAGGTTCTTGTGAGGTCTCCAAAGTTTTTTTGGTGGGGTCTCCAAGGTTTTTTTGGTGGGGTCTCTCCAGGTTCTTTTCGAGGAGGTTTCCCAGGTTTTTTTGTGGGGTCTCCAAGGCTTCTTTGGTGGGATCTCCAAAGTTTTTTGGACACCCCAACTCGGTGCTACAACCCTGTGCCTCAGTTTCCCCACACAAACCACCAAGCCTCCCACTCCCTCTCCAGCTGGGTGGCGACGATGACAAAGGGACCAAAGTCCTTCCTCCACCACCTCCTCTGGCAACAGAACCTCTCTTGAGCTTTCTGTCCCCGGTCCCCTGCAGGGATGTTCACCAAGAAACCCTACGACAGCACCTACGGGCCACCCCCCGCCTCCTACGGGCCCCCCACGGGTGACTACGGCTATGATTTCGGCGCCCGCTCGCCACCACCGGGCTCCTACTACATCGAGGACGTCCCTCAGCATTTCTACAAGTGGTCGTCGCCGCCGGGGCTGGTGCGGCTGCTGGAGGGCGCGGTGATGCTGCTGTGCATCGCCGTGTTCGCCTGCGTGGCCTCCACGCTGGCCTGGGACTACGGCTACGGCTACGGCGGCGTGCTGGGCACCGGCCTGGGCGGCTTCTACGGCTCCGGTTACTACGGCAGCGGGGTGAACTACGGCTACGGCTACGGGGGATACTACGGAGGCGTCACCAACCCGCGGAGCGGCCAACGGCTTCATGATCGCCATGGCCGTGCTCTGCTTCCTGACCCAGCTGGGGCTGTTGGTGGCCAGCTTGAGCAAGTCCAGCAGCTCGCGGTCGCGCCGTTTCTACCTGGTGGTCATCGTGGTGTGCGCCGTGCTGGCCTTGGTGATGCTGGTGGCCAGCATCGTCTATGTGGTGGGGGTGAACCCGCAGGCGCAGATGAGCGGCGGGGGGTACTACTACAGCCCGCTGCTGGCCATGTGCAGCCAGGTGTACGCCGGGGGCACCGTGCTCAACCAGTACCTGTACCACTACTGCACCGTGGACCCGCAGGAGGTCAGCGCGAACACCGGCGGGGATGGAGGCTACCGGGAGGGAATGGGGGCCACCAGGGAGAGGGACCACCAGGAGGGGCAGGGAGTACCACGAGGGGATGAGGACCATCAGGAGGGGACAGAGACCACCAGGAGGGGATGAGGCTACCGGGAGGGAATGGGGACTACTGGGAGGGGAGGAAGGACCAGGAGACAGGGACCAGCAGGATGGGACAGGGACCACCGGGAGGGGACAGGGACCACCGGGAAGATGGGGACCACCGGGAGGGGAAGGAAGGACCCCCAAAAGATGAGGGAAGGACCACCAGGAAATGAGGGATGGACCAAGGGAGGGACCTCCAGGAGGGGAGGGAGGGAGGGAAGGAGACACCTCCAAAAAATGAGGGAGGAACCCCCCGGCGGTGAGGGAAGGATCCCCACGGAAAGGTTTGGGATTCGGAAAGGGCAGAGAAAAATTTGGGATTCAGGAATCAGCCCCGCCCCCTCGCTCACCTCCCCCCTGCTTTTCCCTGAACCAGCCCCAAACAGCAGCGATCCCAAAGCATTCCCGGATCCCCGTCCCGGTCCCAAATCATTCCCAGATCCCAATCCCGGTCCCGATCCCGATCCTGATCCCAGTCCCGGTCCAGGTCCCGGTCCCGTGCCTGACAAGGCCGGGGCCGCTCCCCCCGCCGGGGCTGGAATTGGAATGCGGCGCTTCCAGCCCGGCCGGTGGGACCGGGAGCGCCCGGGGCCGCCCGGGACTGGCACGGGATGGGGGCCCGGCAGTGCCCGGCTGGCACCGGGAGCCCCCAGATCCTGCCCGTCCTTCCCAAAACCCCGAACCTTCTCAAACCCACAACCTTTTCTGTCCTTTTAGAATCCCAAAACTTCCCAAATCCCAAAGCTGAGGTTTGGGAAGGAGAGGAAGGATTTGGGGTTTGGGAAGGACAGAAAAGCTTTGGGATTTGGAAAGGTTTGGGGTTTGGGATTTGGGAAGGACAGGGAAAGGTTTGGGATCTAGGAAGGTTTAGAGTTTGGGATTTGGGAAGGTTTGGGGTTTGGGAAGGTTTGGGGTTTGGGAAGCATGCAGAGAGTCTTTGGGATTAGGCTCACCCAACACCACGAGGATTTTGGAGATGAGAGCCCTGATGCCAGGAATCCCTAAACCCCAAATTCCCAAACCCCCGAATCCCCAAATTCCCAAATCCTGAATCCCCGAATCCCTGAACCTGGAATCCCCGAATATCCAAATAATTCCCAAATAATTCCTGAATAATTCCCGAATAACCCCCGCACTCCCTCAGGCTGTGGCCATCGCCTGCGGGTTCCTGATCGTGCTCCTGCTGTGCCTCATCTGCGTCCTGGCGCACAAAACGCGCAGCAAGATCTGGAAATACGGAAAACACAACATTTACTGGGATAAAATCCCTGCCGAGCCCCAGGGACCCGACGTCGAGGAGTGGGTGAGAGCTGCGAGTTCGGGATTTGGGAGTTGGGGTTGTTTGGGACTTTGGGATTGTTGGGTTTTTGGGGTTTTTGGGATTGTTTGGATTGTTGGAAATGTTGGATTTTGAGGTTTTCGGATTGTTGGAAATGTTGGGATTTTGGGGATTGTTGGGATTTGGGAATTTTGGGGATTGTTGGGAGTTTGGGGGTTGTTGGGATTTGGGGATTGTTGGGATTTTGGGAGTTTTGGCAGTTTGGGATTGTTGGAAGAGTTGAATTTGGGGGATTTAGGGGATTTGGGGACACGGGCAAGGGGTTTGGGGACACTAGCAGGGGACTTCAGGGGAATTTGGGGACTTCAAGGGGGGTGTGGGGACACCAGGAGGGGTTTGGGGACTTCGTGTGGCAACTTCAGGAGGGGCTTTAGGGACCCCAGGAGTGCTTGGGGACACTGGCAGGTGACACTGCCAGGTGACACCGGGGCCACGCGCGTGGTTTCGGTCTGGCCAATGATTAACCAGGAGGTGGCACCGGGAAAACCCGGAGCGGTGGCACTGGATGGGGACCTTGGGGAACATCCCGGTGCGGCCCGGGATGTGTCACCTGCTGGGGGGGGTGGGAATGTCACAGCGTTCCCGTGGGAAGGGTTGGGACAGTGGCTTTGGGGACACTCCTGTCCCTGTCCCCTGTCTATCTCTGTCCCCTGTCCCCAACCCTTTCCTTGTCCCCTGTCCCTCTCCCCATCCCTGTCCTCTGTCCCCTGTGTCCCCATCCCTGTCCCCATCTCTGTCCCTGTCCCTGTCCCCATCTCCTGGCCCCTGTGTCCCCATCCCTGTCCCCACGCCACCGCTCCCAGTTCCGTGTTCCTGGGGCCACGCTCTCTGTGTCGATTTTTATTTATTTTCATTTTATTTAATTTTATTTATTTTCATTTCTTTTGATCCTGCCCGCCTTTATTTGCCCAAAGCCCCTCCCTGGCCGAGCATTTCCTGTCCCTCTGGGGACACGGTGCCACCCCAGGTGCCACCCCCACCTCGTGCCATCTCCCCCGCTTTGGGGATGTCACCCCCTTTGGGGACATCTCTGTCCCCAGATGCCACCACAGCTTGGGGACACACCTGGTGGCCCCCGGGAGGGGACAGCGGCGGAAGTGGCGTGTCCGGCCGGATGTCCCCAGGGCCACCAAGGCGGCGGGGACCGGCGTCCGGCACAAACAACCCACAAAGGGCCGGAAGGAAGAGGACAGGGGACAGCCGGATGTTCCTTGTCCCCCTGTGGGGCCACCCCGAACCTTTGGGGGCGTCACCCTGAGGGTGGCACCAACCCCCAACTCTGTCCCTTTGTCGCTGTCTCTCCACGAGCTTTTGGGGTTTTGGGGGGTTTTGAGGGTTTTGGTTTTTTTGGGGTTTCGGGGTTTGGGGTTTTTTGGTTTTGATGTTTTAACTTTTAGGGAGTTTTGGTTTTTGAGGGGTTTCTGGGTTTGGGTTTTTTTGGTTTGGGGGTTTCTGGGTTTTGGATTTTTTTGGTTTTGGAGTTTTTAGTTTTTTTGGTTTGGGGGTTTCTGGGTTTTGGGCTTTTTGGAGATGTCCCTGGAGGATGTGGGGGGACTCCAGGTGGGACAACGACCCCTGGTTTAGTGGATTCTCTGACAGATGTCTCAGAGAATTTTCGGGGATTTCTTGTGGGATTATCAGGGATTTATCGGTGAATTTTCAGGGAATTCTCTGGGGTTTCTTGGTGGATTTTCAGAGAATTTTTAGGGATTTCTTGGTGGATCTGCAAGGAATTTTCTGTGGTTTCTCGGTGAATTTTCAGGGATTTCTTGGGTAATTTTCAGGGAATTTTCAGGAGCTTCTCGGTGAATTTTCAGAGATTTCTCTGGGAATTTCAGGCCAATTCCCACGCAAATTTCTCGGGGCTTTTCTCGCCGGCTTCTCCTTTATCCCAGCTGAGTTCTCCCCCAAAATCCCAAACCCCTTTTTCCAGGTGAAGAACGTGTCGGGCGGGACGAGCGTTCCGGACGAGGCCGCCACCGTCGCGTACTCGGAGAAGGGCGGGACCCCCGGGCCGGCCCCGCCCTACAGCCCCCCCTTGTACAGCGACCCCCCCCAGAAGGGCTGGAAAAGGTGGGGAGGGGGCGGCAGCGCCAGGGGAAGGGATGGGGAATGTGGGGAATATGGGGAGGGGGTGCGAAAACATTGGAGGGGTCGGGGAATTTGGGGAGGGGTCAAAAAAGGGGTGGGAAAAATGGGGAAGGGGCAGAAGAGGGAGGGAAAGGTGAGGAGTGGTCGGGGAAAGGATTGGGGGGTCGGGAAATATGGGGAGGGGGCGGGAAAAGATTGGAGGGGTTGGTGAATTTGGGGAGGGGGCAGTAAAGGGGTGGAAAAAATGGGGAAGGGGCAGAAGAGGGAGGGAAAGGTGAGGAGAGGTTGGGAAATTTGGGGAGGGGTCAGGAGAGGGATGGAGAAGGGTGGAAAAGGGTGAAAAATTTGGGGAAGGGGTGGGAAGGGGTGGAGAAAATGGGGAAGGGGCAGAAGAGGGAGGGAAAGGTGAGGAGTGGTGGGGAAATGTGGGGAAGGGTCGGGAGAGGGGTGGAAAAAGTGTGAAGGGGAGAGAAGGAGGTGGGGAATAAGGGGAGGGGTCTGGAAACGGGCGGGAAAGTTTGGGAGATGTGGGAGGGGTCGGGAAAGGGTGGAGAGGTTGGGAAATAAGGAGAGGGGTCAGGAGAGGGGTGGGGGAGGATTTGAGGGGTCGGGAAAGGCGGAATCCCCCTGTGCGCCCCTAGGGCCGTGTCCCCGTGTCCGACGTCCCCGTGTCCCCCCAGTGACCCCCCCTCGGACCCCCCCTCGCCCTCGGAGGAGCCGGACGCCGCCCATCCCCCCCACAAGCCCCCCGCCCGCCGCGGCCGCCGGGGCCGGCGCCAGCCCGAGGGCTCCCAGGGCTCCCAGGGCTCCCAGTACGACACCGACCCCGCCACCGCCCCCGAGTCCGGTGACGAGCGTGACAGCGAGCAGTGGCACAGGTGACACTCGGGGACAGCGCGAGTCACTGGGTCCCTGTGGCCCTGGGTCCCTGTGCCTGGTGTCCCTGTGTCCCCAGTGTCCCCAGTGTCCCCAGTGTCCCCATATCTCAATGTCCCCAGTGTCCCCATATCCCAAATCCAATGGTCCAAATATCCCCAATGTGCCCAATGTCCCCATATCCCATATCTAATGTCCCCAATGTCCACAGTGTCCCAATATCCCCAATGTCCCCATATCCCATATCCAATGTCCCCAATATCCCAATGTCCCCATATCCCATATCCAATGTCCCCAATGTCCCAATGTCCACAGTGTCCCAATATCCCCAATGTCCCCATATCCCATATCCAATGTCCCCAATATCCCAATGTCCCCATATCCCATATCTAATGTCCCCAATGTCCCAATGTCCACAGTGTCCCAATATCCCCAATGTCCCCATATCCCATATCTAATGTCCCCAATGTCCCAATGTCCCTATATCCCATATCCAATGTCCCCAATGTCCCCATATCCCATATCTAATGTCCCCAATGTCCCAATGTCCCCATATCCAATATCCCAAATATCCCCAACGTCCCCAATGTCCCCAGTACCCCCATGTCCCCAGTGATGTCCCCATGTCCCCCTGCAGGCTGTACCCCCCGATCAGCTCCCCGGGCACGCGCCAGCGCTACAAGGCGGATTTCGGGCAGGAGCTGCGGCGCTACAAGGAGCTCTGTGCCCACATGGACGGGCTCAACGAGCGCCTGGCACAGCTGGCAGCACAGCTGGACCAGGTGCCCGAGGACAGCGCCCAGTACCAGGTGTGCCCCCGCTGCCCCCCAGACCGCCCTTGGTGCCCCTTTTCACCCCTTTTTGCCCCTTTTTTCCTTCTTTTTGACCCCTTTTTCACCTCCACTGCCCCCTTATTTCTTCCTCCATTCCCCCCTAATTGTCCCCTCTCTGTCCCCCCGTCCCTTCCATGTCCCTGTCCCCTCCCATTCCTCTGTCCCTTCCTGTCCTCTCTGTCCCTCTGTCTCTTCTGTCCTTGTGTCCCCTGTCCCTGATCCCACCGTCCTTCTGTCCCCTCCCTGTTCCCTCTTTGTCCCCCCATCCCCTGTCCCTCTGTCCCTGTCCCCCCCCGTCTCCCCTGTTCCTGTCCCCCCTGTTCCCCCCGTCCTCTCTCCCTGACCCTGCTGTCCCCCTGTACCTGTCCCCTGTCCCCTCTGTCCCTGACCCCGCTGTCCCCGCAGGCGCTGGCCGAGGAGTACAACCACCTCAAGGACGTGAAGCGGGTGAGTTCTCGGGGCTGACTTTTAGGGTCGCCTCCCTCTTTGGCGACATCCCCCATATCCCCAAAATGTCCCCAGAATGTCCCCAGACATCTCCTAAAGTCCCCAAATGCCTTCCCAGAGCCCGGAGTACCAGGACAAGAAGCGGGAATCCAAAACCCTCCGCAACAAACTCTTCCACATCAAAAGGATGGTCAGCGACTACGACAAGCTCCGGGGCTGACCCCAAAGCCACCAAAAAAAAGGGACATTTCTAGGGGGGACACCCCAAAACCCACCCCCCGACCCCCTCCAAAGACTTTTATGCCTTCTTTTGTCTTTAAAAATTTCCAAAATTTCTCATTTTGAGCCCTCCCCAGTGCCAAGGGTGGGGGGGATGATGGCAGCTGTTGGTGTGACCCCCCCTTCACCCCAAGATGTCCCCAAATGTCCCCCACACCCTTTGGGACCTCCCCCCTGCCCCCCGCCCAGTGCCTTCCCCTGGTTGTAAATAGGGTTTTTTATGGGGTTTGCACTCCCCTGGCTGCCTTAAAGGGGTTTTGGGGGTCCCAGATTGGGGTTTGGGGGACAAAAAAAAACCTTTTTGGGGTTTTTTTGGGGGGAAGGACGACCCAAATCCCAAAATATTTTGTAGGGAATTGGTGGGATCTGTGGGAATCATGTAATATTTTAATTGTTTTGTAATAAATTAAGTGTAATTGTTGATTTTCATTTGGGGTCACGGTGAAATGAGAAGGTTGAAATTCCCTTTGAGAGGGGACTCCAAAACCCCTCCCAGTTTTGGAGGGGGAATCCCAAATTCCCCCCCTCCCCCAAAGAAAACCCAAACTGAAGAAGAACCCCTGAAATCCCCAATTCCCCACCCCCCCCCCAAAAAAAAAAACCAACCAATTTCAGGATTTTTATGGAATGTTCCCTATTTTTGGGGTGGGTTTGATCTCCCCAGTTTCAATTTTTCTGCTAGATCCCAAATCCAGACCCTGGGATTGTAGGAAATGTCTTTAATTGCTGTTAGTTAACGGCTTTATATGGTGGAGTGAGGATTCCAATCGGTGAATGGCCCTGGAATCCCAAAATCCTGAAATCACAAATCCAAAAATCCCAAATCCTGGCTCATTCCAGACCGCCGGAGTTGTAGGAAACATCTTTAATTGGCATTAATTAATGAGTTTATATGGCGGAGTGAGGATTCCATCAGCCGGGTATGGTCCCAGAATCCCAAATCCTGAACTCCCAAATCCTGGCTCATCCTGGTGCCAGCCGGGGGGGACAGTCCCAGGGGGGATCTGTGTCCCTTGTGTGTCCCCTCCATCTTTGGGGACACCTTGGGGACAAGGCCACGGCCCCAGAACTATTTGGGACAACACTGGGAGCTCTTTTGGAGACAACACCAGAACCCCAAAACTTATGGGGACAACCTCAGGACCCCAAAACCTTTGGTGACAACACCAGGACCCCAAAGCCTTTGGGGACAATGCCAGGACCCCATAACTTTTGTGGACAATTTGAGGACAACACTGGGACCTCTTCTGGAGACATCAGGACCCCAAAACCTTTGGTGAAAACTCCACGACCCCAAACTTTTTGGTGAGAATTCTGGGACCCCAAAACTTTTTGGGACACCACTGGGATCTCTTTTGGGGACAACCTCAATACCTCAAAACTTTTTGGGACAATGCTGGAACCCCACATATTCCTGTGACACTGCCAGGACCCCAAAACCTTTGGTGCCAACCCCACAACTCTGCAGGCACAACCCCCGTTCCGGCAGGGCCAGGAGCCGCCGGCATTGCGGAGAATCCCAATCCCGTTCCTGGGCAGCGTCCGTCCTGTTCTCTGGCCCATTCCGCTGTCTGGCCTGTCCTGTTGTCTGGCCCATCCCATTTTCCAGCCCATCCCGTTGTCCAGCCTGTCCCATTGTCCAGCCTGTCCCGTTGTCCGTCCATCCCGCTGTCCAGCCCATCCCATTGTCCGGCCCATCCCATGTCTGGCCCGTCCCTATTGTCCGGCCTGTCCTGTTGTCCAGCCCATCCCATTGTGTGGCCCATCCCACTGTCCGGCCTGTCCCATTATCTGGCCCATCCCGCTGTCCATCTGTCCCGCTGTCTGGCTTGTCCCGCTGTCCATCCGTTCCACTGTCCATCCATCCGTCCCGCTGCCCATCTGTCCGTGCGTCCATCCATCCATCCCGCTGTCCGTCCGTGCGTCCATCCGTCCCTACTGCCCGGCGCCGTAGGGCCAGTTGAAGGTGCTGCCGGACAGCAGCATGTCGCGGATCAGGGTCTCGATGGGCGTCTTGCCCACCAGGCGCATGAAGAAGAGCTGTGAGATGAGGGCAGCGGGCACGGCGCGCAGCGCGGGCAGCCGCAGCAGGAGGCGCCCGAAGCGCTGCGGCTGCGACGGGAACTGCGAGCGCTCGTACTCGGTCAGCGCCACCTGCGCCTTCTCCTGCAGCGTCTCCACGTGCGCCGGGTCCGACAGCCCGCAGGCGTCTGCGAGGGAGCGGAGAGGGGTTGGATGTGTGGGGGGTGCCATGGGATCCGTTGGGAATGACCCCAAATCCAGTATCCCCAAAATCTATTGGGAATATCCCTGAATCCATTGGGAATAACCCCAAATCCATTGGAAATAGCCCAAAATCCAATATCACAAAACCCACTGGGGATATCTCCAAATCCATTGGGAATATCCTAAAAGGCAGTATCCCCAAATCCATTGGGAATATCCTCAGATCCAATCTCCCAAAAAACACTGGGAATCTCTCAAAATCCATTTTGAATGTCCCAAAATTTAAAGAAATATCCTGAAATATATAGGGGATATCCCCAAATCCATTGAGAATATCCCCAAATCCATCAGGAATCTTTCAAAGTCTCAAGTTCCCAAACCCTCAGAAAAACCTGCAAAAACCTTTCCCTGTTCATTCCCAACTTCAGATGGACCCAACCACCAACTCTTGGAAAAACACAGGAAAACCTCTCCTTACTCACTCCCAGAACCCCCAAACCCTCAGAAAAACCCTCAGAACAACATCTCCCTACCCATCGCCAACCCCAAAAACCCTGAGGACAACCCCAGTGCCTCCCACCCGCCCCCAGCCCCTCACCGGGCGTGAAGAGCGCGATGGCCTTGAGGCAGCTGTACTCGGCCGAGTCCACCTGCAGCCGGTTGAGCTTCTCCACCTGCTCCTGGAAGACCCGGATCTGATCCATGAAGGCCACCACCCTCTCTGCCGACATGGGCGAGGCGTGGAAGCCGGCGGCCGCCAGCAGCGGCGCCATGTGCAGCGGCAGCGCCGACTGCGCCGCGTTCAGCACGAACAGCTCGCTCCAGCTCAGCCGCAGCAGAGCCACCTGGTCGGACACGGGCAGCTCGGGGAAGAAGGGGATGTTCCGCGCCCACTCCACCGTGCTGAAGAGCAGGCGGGCGGCCAGCTCGCAGATGTTGTCGATGCCCATGACGCTGCCCGGCGGCTGCTGCTGCTGCGCGTACTGCGAGCCGTAGCGCGCCGCCGGGTAGGGCTCGGCGCGCAGCAGCTGCGAGATCAGCTCCGACACCGGCTGCCCGTTGAAGAAGTCGCCGGCTGGGAGGGGGTTGGGGCTGCTGCTGGAGTGGCTGGGGGGGATTCGGCCCCGCTGCACGGCTGGAGGGGAGGAAGGTTGGGGTTTTCACGGCGAGCACAAAAAATCCCATTTGATTTTCATCCCAATCCAAAAAATCCCAGCACATTTTTATCCCAACCCCATATGGATCCTACGTGGATCTTCATCCTGATCCTACATGGATCCTACTGGCTGTGCATGGTAAACCCAAAAGATCCCACCAGATTTTCATCCTGACCTCAAAAAATCCCATCAGATTTTCATCCTGATCCCACACAGATCCTACTGGATCTTCATCCCAATATCAAAGAAACCTTCTGGATTTTCATCCCGATCCTAAAAAATCCCACTGGATTTTCATCCTGACCTCACACAGATCCCCCAAAAATCCACAAAAAATCCACAAAAAAGAGGGAAGAATTAGGGGTTTTTCCCCCAAAAACTGGGATTCCCAGAATTCCTGGGATTCCTTGGGAATTTTTTCCCTACCTTCCTTCCTCATGCCCACTCGGAAGCACTTCTTGAGGCGGCAGTACTGGCACTGGTTCCGGTGGTGTTGGTCGATCTGGCAGTCCCGGTTGGACCTGGGGAATCATCGGGATCAGCCGGAATTCCCAGGAATTTCAGCCCCCCCAAATCCATCCCAGGAATCCCAGAGCCCATTCCTCAATTTTTATGGGATTTTGTTGAAATGGTCATTGCTGATGGGTTTTTTTTCATGGTGATCCCAAAAAATCCTATTGGATTTTCATCCTAATCCCAAAAAATCCCACTGGATTTTCATCCTGATCCCTGCCACGTCTGGAAACATTTTTGGGATTTAATTGTTGGTGAGCCCATGGATGCAGCTCCAGGAATTCCAAGGAATTCCAGGAATTTCCTGTGGGGTAGGGCCTGAAATCTCTCAGGCAGTGCTGACCCCAAATCCCACGGCATTTTGGGATAAAGGGAGAGAATTCCCCAAATTCCTCAGAGCCTGCAAAAGGATGGATTCATCTCAAAATTCCTCAAATTCCCAAAATCCCTGGAAAAGGGCTCCTGGCTCCCATTCCCACATGGAATCTCCCATCCAAACCCCCCAGATCCCATTCCCAGGCTGATCCTAGAGCAGGAAATCCCTTCCCAGCCAGAATCGGGGCGAGAAAAGAGAATTTGGGATGAATTCCGGGGCCGGAGCCGCGGGAATCCTGCCACGGAACCTTCCGGAATCCCAACACGGAATTAATTCATCCTCAACATCCCCGGCGCGGCCGGGAACGTGATCCCGATGAAAAGCAGGATCAGGAGCGGCCCTGACGTCTTCATCCAGGCCTGAATTCCCAGAAAACGACCAGGAAAGGCTCGAAGAACTGGGAAAAAAATGGGAATTATCCCAGAATATTTTTTTCCAGTGATGAAAACATCCAGGGGAGCTGCCAAGGTCTAGGAGCAGCAGGAAAAGATCACAAAATTATTCTGGATTATTTTTTCCCCAGTGGATAATTCCCTGGAATTTTGGGAAAAGATCCCAAAATTATCCTGGATTTCTTTTTTCCAGTGGATAAAACCACCTGGATAATTCCTTGGAATTTTGGGAAAAGCTCCCAGAAATACCCCAGATTTTTCCCAATGGGCAAAATCACCTGGATGATCCCACCACAGCCCTGGAATTTTGGGAAAAGCTCCCCAAAAGTCATCCCAGATTTCTCCCACTCCCAGCAGGAATTCCCTCAATCCCTCCCTAGCTCTAGGGGTGGCACCGGCCAGAATCCAAAAAGGAAAAATCCAAAGGTTTTTTTCCTTTTTTTTTTTTAATTTCAAAAGCCAGGAAGTGACTTGGGAATTTTTGGCTTTTCCAGAGGAACAAAGCTCCAGGATCCCGCTTTTGTTCTGGGAATCCAAAGCGGCCCCGAGCTCATTTGCATATTCAAAATGCCTTTAATTATCGCTCCCGCTAATTATCCGCCCTAATTAAGTCATTAGCACAGCCCGGGCCTTTCGGAGCTTCCCAAATTTCCCAGCTCACTGCCTCCTATCCCATTGGAAAACTCCAGAGGGGATTTTTGGGAAAGGTTTTCCCGATGCTGGGAGAGGGTTTGGCTCTTGGGAAAAATCCGGGAGGAATTTATGGAGCCTTTCCCGAAATTCCAAGGAATTAATCAGGTGGTTTTATCCATTGGGAAAAAAATCCAGGATAATTTAGGGAGCTTTTCCAAAATTCCAAGGAATTACCCAGGTGGTTTTATCCACTAGGAAAAATCTAGGAGGAATTTTTGGGAAGGTTTTCCAGCTGGGAATTCTGGCCTGTGCCACTCCTGGAGCTGGGGAGGGATTGAGGGAATTCCTGTTGGGATTGGGAGAAATCTGGGATGAGTTTTGGGGAGCTTTTCCTGAAATTCCAAGGCTGTGGTGGGATCATCCAGGTGATTTTGCCCATTGGGAAAAATCCGGGATAGTTCTGGAAGCTTTTCCCAAAATCCCTACAGGCACAGTGGGAATTATCCCGGTGGTTTTATCAACTGGGGAAAAAAATCTGGGATAATTTCAGGGGAACCTTTCCCAAAATCCGGGATATTTTAGGATCGGGAGCCGATTCCTGCCAAGTTTGGATCCAATGGCTCCTGGATGATTTCCGATCCTTTTCCCTCCTCCCAAAAATTCCAGATCCCTCCCTGAGCCGGGATGAGGGAATGGGGACCCTCAGAAATTTGGGAATTCCGCCCTCTGGGAGCAGCCTGGGATTGGGAACTCCCTCGTTCCAAACTCTGGAAATTCCTGGAGGTTCTGGCAGCTCCGAACTTCCTGGGGATCCCATCCTGGATTCCTCAGGGATCCCGGATCCTGGAATTCCAGGGGATTCCTGCTCCCGGTATCCTGGAATTCCAGAGGATCCCCGCTCCCATTATCCTGGAATTCCAGGGACTCCCTGCTCCCCGTATCCCGGAATTCCAGAGGCTCCCTGGTCCCGGTATCCCGGAATTCCAGGGGATCCCTGGTCCCGGTATCCCGGAATTCCAGGGGATCCCTGGTCCCGGTATCCCGGAATTCCAGGGGATCCCTGCTCCTGGTATCCCGGTGGATCGCTGCCCCCGGTATTCCAGAGGATCCTGCTCCTGCTGGATGCCGGTCCATCCCGGTCCATCCCGGTCCATCCCGGTCCATCCCGGTGTTCCCGGTGCTCCCGGCATTCCCGCGGCTCCCGTTGGATCCCGGCCGTGCCCGGGGTGATTCACGGGCACCGCGGGAACGCCGGGAGCGCCGGGAACACCGGGATGGACTGGGATGGACCGGGAATGGACCGAGATGGACTGGGAATGCCGGGAGATGGACCTGGAATGCCGGGAATGGGGACAGCCGGGGCTGGGGGATACTGGGATGGACTGGGGGAAACCTCAACTGAACTGGGAGCCCCTGGACTGAACTGGGAGCGCCGTTTCGAGCTGCACTGGGGACCCCTCATTTGCACTGGGAGCCACTGGTTTGTACTGGGAGACCCTCGTGTTCTACTGGAACCCACCGGTTTGTACTGGGGCACCCCCAGCACCACCACACCGAGACCCCAACTCATCCCCGGGCGGGATCCCCCGCTGTCCCCCCGCTGTCACCTGCAGGTGTAGCTGAGGTTCCTGCGGATGCTGCGCTTGAAGAAGCTCTTGCAGCCCTCGCAGGTGAACACGCCGTAGTGCTTCCCGCTGGATTTGTCCCCGCACACCACGCAGTCCGCGCCGGCCCCGGGCCGCTCCTCCTCGCCGTGCTCCGCGTCGCTGCCGCCGCCGCCGGGGGACGCCGCCTCCTCCGCTCCGCCGCCGCCGCCGCCCCCGGTGCCACCGGCTCCGCCACCGTTGGGTTCGCCCCAAGCGCCGGCCACCATGGCCATGGCTCCGCGGGGCCGCGGGGGCTCAGCGCCGCATCGAGCGGAGCCTGCCGGTGCTGCTGCTCCTCCCGGTGCTTTTTCTCCTCCCGGTTCTTCTCCGCCCGGCGCTGCTTCTGCTCGCGGTGCTTCCCCTCCCGGTGCTGGTCCTGCTCCTGGTTCTTCCCCCGGTTCTTCTCCTCACGGTTCTTCCACTCCCGGTGCTGGTTCTGCTCCCGGTTCTTCCCCTCCCGGTTCTGCTCCCGGTTCTTCTCGTCCCGGTGCTTCCCCGCGCCGAGTTCGGTAAGTTTTACCGAGGCTGGGAAAAGCTCCGCTTTTTGGGGTAGTTTTTCTTTTTTAGGTTTTTTTTTGGGGTCGCCCCCTCAGGGATTTGTCGCTCTCCTCCTCCTCCTCCTCCTCCTGCCGGTTCACGGCCCCGCGGAAAGTTTGCGGCAGCGGCGGCGGCGGGGCCGGGGCGCGGCGCATCCCCCCGCGGGCACCGGCCGCATGCGGGGCCGCTCCCGCCCCCGGTGGCTCCTCCGCTCCGCGGCACCGGCTGGAAGGAGGAGGAGGAGAAGAGGAGGAGGAGGAGGAAGGAGGCGGCGCTGCCCCGGTTCGCCCTCGCCGCTCTCCGGGCCCCGCCGCCGCTCGCAGCCCGGTGCCGGTGCGGCTGCGGGTGCGGCGGGACCGGCTCCGCCGAGCCCCGGGGCTCTCCCCGCCTCCCGTGAAAGAGCAAAGTTCAGCCGCTGCCGCGGTGGCCGCCCTGGATGCTCCTCCCCGGCCTCCTCCCCTTCCGCTCCCGGGTCCTGCCCCGGTCCCGGCCCCGCCGCCGCCGCCGCCGCCGCACCGGGGCCGCTCCCCGCCCCCCGCGCCCCGCGGGTCGGGAGCGGCCACCGGGACCAGCTGGACCACCGGGACCAGCGGGGCCGGCGGGAGCGAGGGGAGCGGGGATGGAGACCGCGGTTCGGCACCGGAGGCGGCGGCTGGGGCCCTTCCCGGGCCCCCGCGGCGGTTCGGGCACGCCCGGGGCTCGGCCGGCACCGGGAGCGGTTGGAAACCGGGATGGGGCCGGGAAACCGGGATCAAACTGGGGAACTGGGATGGGGCCAAGAAACCGGGATCAGACTGGGAGCCTGGCGCTGGGATCCCAAATCAAACTGGGATCCCGGGATCCAGGCGGGGGCCTGGCTCGGCTCGGGGGTCCCTGGATCAAACTGGGAGCCCCACAGTGTGCCAGGAGCCTGGCACTGGGACGGGAGCCCCACGTGGCACTGGGATCCCAGCACGGAACTGGGAATCCGATATCAAAATGGAATTACTGGGATTCTGGGTCAAACTGGGAGCCTGGCCCTGGAACTGGGATTCCGGGATCTAGCTGGGATTCCAGCATCAAGCTGGGAGCCTGGCGTTGTACTGGGAGCTCCACATTGCACCAGGACAAAATCCTGTGGCCCCATAAACCCACATGGCCCCAAAAGGTCCCTGCGGCCCCGTAAAGTCCCTGTGGCCCCAGAGGTCCTGCGGCCCCATAAATGCGGCTGCAATGTGGTCGATCCAGTCGGACCCGTCTCCCGGTGGGTGCTGGGATTCCTGGGAATCATTAACCCGGGATAATCGGGATAATCCCAGCGGGGAAAAGGTGCCTGACCCCGGCACCCTGCCCTGCCCCAGGCACTTACGGGGCAAAGTCCCCAAAGTGACCCCAAAACCGCCACAGCGTCCCCAAGGTGCCAGGCTGGGATCGACCTTGGAGTTCCTGATCCGGGTTCTGGGTCAGGATTTAGGGAAAAGCAAAGCTAAACCTGGAATTGGGGTGTGGCAGAGATGGCCATAAATGGAATTAAACCCCGAATTCCCTGGGTTTAGGGGTTTGATCCTAAAGCCAAACAAATAATGGGATAACCCCGGAAAATCCAGCTGGGAATGGGGTCAGCCTTGGGAGATCCCAATCCCCTGTCCCCACAATGTCCCCAAGAGCGGGGTGCCATAATTCCCTGGATTTAGGGTGCTCTGAAAGGATCCCAATTCCCCAAATCATGGGACAATCCCTGAAAATCCAGCTGGGAACGGGGCTGGCTTTTGAGGGATCCCAATCCACAGAGTCCCCCTGTCCCCACAATGTCCCCAAGAGTGGGGTGCCCCAGTTCCCTGGATCCCAATTCCCCTGATCATGGGACAAGCCCATGCAACCCCAGCTGGGAATGGGGCTGGGTTTTGGGGGATCCCAATCCGGGCCCAGTGGGGTCACCCCCACCCTTCACCCGTGCCAGGATGGGATTTGTGGCCTCGGATTCCCTGGAAAAAAAACAACCCAAACCCCCAAAAACCCCCCCAAAATAACAATCCGGGAACAAAGGTGGAAATCGGATCTGGGTTTGTTTTGACGTTTGATCTCCGGAGGAATTCCAGTTCCTGAATTCCCAAATTCCCGAATAATTCCCATTCCCACCCTTCCTCCTCCTCCTCCTCGCTCTGCTCTGCTGCTCCCACCCCACAAAAGGGCCCCGGGAAGGCTCCGAGGTTTTTCTGGGCTCCTTTTTGGGGTCGGTGGCGTCTCCGGAGGCTTTGGGATGGTTTGGGGTTCTGGTGGGGTGTGGAGGATGGGGATGGGGTTGGGGATGGTGGAAAAGCAGGAAAAGATCCCAAAAATCATCCCAGATCCTTCCTAATGGACAAACCCAGCCTTGGTGGGGGGTCAGGGGAAGATCCTAAAAATCATCCTGGATTTTTTTCAGTGAGTGAAATCATCTGGGGATCCCCAGCGTGGATTTGGGATTGGATCGGGATTGGACTGGGATTGGGCTGGGATCAGATCAGATTTGAACTGGGATTGGATCGGGATTGGACTGGTTCCACCCCATCCCTCTGTCCGTGCCCCCCCCCAATGTCCCATGGGTGAAATGGAGCGTTTTGGGGTCAAATCCCTGATTTTCATCCACTCTGGGCGTTCAAGCCTCGCTGTCCCCCGCATTGCCACCCCCCACCCATGTCCCCAGTGTCACCCCAAGGTGCGGTGACAGTGACACCTCCGGACAATCCCCGGGGCTGACCTGACTTCTCCACCTTTCCAGGGGGAAACTGAGGCACCAACCAGGGACTCGCGGTGGCCACGGGCTCGGGGGGGGCGTGGCGGGGGAGGTGCCAGCGCCAGGTGCCACCTGCCACATCCTGATGCCACCTGCCATGTCCGGTGCCACCCGCCGTGTCCCCTGCTGTCCCCAGCCCCGAGGTGGCCCGCCTGTCACAGGGCCCCGACCCCGCACAAAGCGAATTTGAATCTCAAAAGGGGCCAAGCCCTGACCTCCGACCCCGGGGTCAACTGGGCCCCCGGACACGGACACGGACACTGGACACGGACACCAGACAGATTTTCACATTTCCCCATAGATTTCCAAGTTTCCCCATGAATTTCCAAGTTTCCCCAGGGATTTCCGAGTTCTCCCATAGATTTCCGAGTTTCCCCAGGGATTTCCGGGGCTCCCCATGAATTTCCGAGTTTCCCCAGGGATTTCCGGGGCTCCCTAGATGCAGGTCTCGCCTCCTCGCTGCAGCTCCCGCAGTGTCCGGGCCAGGGCTCGCTCCCTGCGGCCGTGCTGGTCCCGCAGCGCCGCCGCCCGCGCCTGCAGCCGCCGCAGCTGCTCCGCCTGCTTGCGCCGCGCCCCGCGGTACGCCAGGGCCAGGGAGCTGCGGGCACCGCGCGTCAGGGGACGGGGGCACCCAGGGGGTTTGGGGATTTAGGGAGCCGGGGAATGGGAGGAGCTCGGGGGGTTTGGGGCGTCGGGGGATTTTGGGATTCAGGGAGTTAGGGGAGACGGGGGATCCAGGGGAGCCGGAGGTTTTGGGGTTCAGGGAATCGGGGGAGACGGGGATTTTGGGATTTAGGGATTTAAGGAGTCAGGGGAGCTGGGAGATCCAGGGGAGCCCGGGATTTGGGGATTTAGGGATTTAGTGAATTGGGGGAGCCAGGGATTTAGGGAGTCAGGGGGATGAGGGGAGTCAGGGGGACTGAGGAACCGAGGGGACCCAGGAGACCCGGAGGACCCAGGGACACCCAGGGGACCCCGGCCCGTGCCCACCTGTGCGCCTGGAGGAGCTCCAGGGTGACGGTGGCACTGTGCCCCTGCTGGGCACGGCTGGCAGCGCTGCCCCGCTCCAGGGCCAGCGCCAGCTCCCGGGCACGGCCACGCAGCTGCTCCGTCCTGGGGACACGGGACAGCGTCACCAGGGCCACCCCGAGCCCGCCCCAGCAGCCCGCCCAGCACCATTCCCAACCCCACACAATTCCAATCTCACACCATTTCCTGTGCCCACACAATTCCCAATCCCCCACAGCTCCCATCCCTCACCTGGCCCGGATCCGGAGCAGTTCCTCCCTCGTTCTCTCGGGGTCCGGGGGGTTCCCCGGGGCCATCGCCGCCCCCCGCCCCATCCGCGCTTCCTGCAGAGATTTCCGGCTGTCTCCCATGCCTCGGCATCCCCCAAATCCCAGGAACGGCCCTACGGGATCCATCCCTACCTCCTCGGAGCTGCTGCCGGAGCTGCTGCCGGAGCTGCCGGAGGCTCCGTCCCGCTCCCGGTCCCGCTCCCGTTCCCGCAGCAGGAGGCGCAGCGCGGCCTCGCGGGGCCCGTGCGCGGCCAGCAGCAGCTCCAGCGCTCGCTTCTCCTTCTGAGCCAGCTGCAGCCGCGTCCGCAGCTCCGCCAGCGCCTCCTGGCACCGCGGGGAAACTGAGGCACGGCCGGGGAGACGGGGGAGGACCGGGGAGGGAGCCAGGGAGGGATCCAGGAAAGGATTCAAGGAGGGATCGATGGAGAAATCCAGGGAGGGTTCCAGGGAAGGATCCATGAAGGGATCTAGGGATGGATCCCAACCCACCTTGAGCACCGCCAGCTCCTGCAGCAACTCCTCTTTCTCCGGCCGCCTCCAGCCGGGCAGCAGCGCCCGCGCTTCCCGCAGCGCCCGCTCCGCCCGGCCCCGGGGGTCGCGCTCCCGGGGGGGCTCCGAGGGCTCGGCGGCGTCCAACAGGGACCCCTCCACCGCCGCCTGCTCGACGCGGAGCCGCCGGATGAGCTCCCGCAGCGCTCCCTCCTCCTCCATCCCCCGGGGGCTGCGGGGCGGGCACGGCGGCGGTGGGCACGGGGCACCCGGGGGGGGTCTCAGCGCCGGGACCCCCGCGCCCCCCGGTACCTGTGAGCCCCGGGGCTGTCCGCGGGGTCCTCACGGCTCTCCGGCTCCGCTGGGCCCGGGGGCTCCGGTGTGGCGGGGCCGGGGCCGGGTGCGCGGTCCGGGCTCTGTCCCGGTGTGGCGGGGCCAGGTCCCGGTTCGTGGCCCGGGCTCGGTTCCGCCGCGGTTCCTGGGCACGGTGCGGGCAGTGCCGCTGCCCAGGGGTGCCCGCAAGGGGTGTGGGGGGCATTGGGATGCCCCACAAGCTCCCTGCATCCCCTCGAAGTCCTCCCAGTACCTCCCAGTATCCCTCGTGCATCCCCCAGTACCCTCACGTGGACCTTACACATCCCTTTGGCGTCCTCCCTGACTGCTCCCCAGTATTCCCCCAGTATTCCCAGTATCCCCCCAGCATCCTCCCAGATAACTTCCCAGTATCTTCCCAGTATTCTCCCCATCACAACAGCATCCCCCTCATAACCCCCCCAGTTTTCCCCAGTCTCCCCCAACCCCCTGTGTCCCCCTGCTGTCACTCACCCCCACGGGTGCCACCCTCCGGTGCCACCTTTGCCCGCACCAGGTCCAGGAGGGCAGCGTAGGCGCCCCCACAGCGCTCGCTGGGGGACAAGGGGCTCAGGGGACTGTCCCCAGCCCTGTCCCATCCCTGTCCCCAGCCCAGTCCCTGTCCCCATTCCTCATCCTTGTCCCCATCCCCACCCGAGTCCCCATCCTGATTCTGAACTTAGTCCCGATCGTGATCCCATCCCATCCCAACCCATCCCATCCCATCCCATCCCATCCCATCCCATCCCATCCCAACCCATCCCATCCCATCCCATCCCATCCCTGTCCCTATTCAGGTCCCCATCCCGTGTCCCCATCCCTTTCTCTGTCCCCATCCTGTGTCCCCATCCCGCGTCTCCTGTCCCACCTGCAGCTCAGTGCCAGCCGCAGCCCGCTGCAGCTCAGTGAGGCTGTCCCCATCCCTGTCCCCTGTCCCGTGTCCCCATCCCGTGTCCCCATCCCGCGTCTCCTGTCCCACCTGCAGCTCAGTGCCAGCCTCAGCCCGCTGCAGCGCGCCTCCCGCCTGCCCAGCTCCATGCTCAGCCGCTCTGCCTCGCCCTTGCACTCGCCCAGCGCCGCCAGCAGCTCCCGGTTCGCCTCCTGCAGCCGCGCCAGTACCCTGCGGGCCCCGGGGCCGTGCCTCAGTGTCCCCAGGGGGGCTCGGGGGAGACTCGGGATTTGGGGAGGACTCGGGGTTCGGGGGGGGACTCACCCCTGCAGCTGCTGCAGCCGCTCCTCCTGCTCCCGGCCGGGCCCCGCCGAGGGCTGGGGGGACAGCGGAGCGCGGGGCTGCAGGGGAGGGGGCGACATGGAGGGCAGCGGCCCGGGGGAGTCATCCCGGGGGGGCGGCACCCCGTGGGACCGAGCACCGCCACCACCCCGGGTGACATGGCGCGGAGGGGACCCCAGAGCCCCGTGCCAGGGCAGGACCCCCCCGTGCCCCAGCCCCGCACTCACCCGGTGCCCCGGGGGGCTGCTAGGCCCGGGGGTGTCACCGATCCCGGGGGTGTCACCGACCCCGGGGGTGTCACCGACCCCGCGGGTGTCGCCAGACCCAGAGGTGTCACCAGTCACGAGGGTGTCACCGACTCTAGGGGTGTCACCGGTCCCGGGGGTGTCACTGCCAGACCCTCCCGTCTCCTCCAGCCTGGCCAGAGCCTCCCGCAGATCCCGCACCTGAACCGGACACGGGGCTCAGCACCGGCACCACTCTGGTGACACCCCGACGGTGGCGCCCGGGGACACCCCGACGGTGGCACCCGCCGTCCCGCACCCACCTTGCCCTGCAGGCGCTCCCGCTCGCCCCGCAGCGCCCGCAGCGCGGCCGTGGCCTGGCCCAGCTCCTCGTCCCGCTGGCCCAGGGCTGCCCGCAGGCTCGCGTTCCTTGCCGCCACCTCCGCCGGTGACCCCGGTCCCGCCGCCGCCTCCGGCCAGCAGCGGCGCGCCCAGCCCGGTGTCCGGCTCAGCTCCTGCAGGCTCTGCCCGTGCCAGCCCGGTCAGTCCGTGCCCGCCGTGCCGCTGCGGGCGCCGCGGGCGTGGCGAGGCTCACCTGGAGCGCCCGGCGCCAGGCCGGGGCGGGCGGCGGCCACGCCGGGGGCTGCCGGTGGCGGGAGAAGGCGGCGCGCTCCAGGGAGCTCACGGCGTGCTGCAGGCGCTCGAAGAGATCCGGGCTGCGCGCTGGGGACGGCGACAGCGACACGGCCGCCGTCAGGGCAGGGACAGCCCGGCGGTGGCACCTATGGTGGCACGGGGGGCGGCGCTCACCGTCCGGGCTGGCAGCGGCGACAGTGGGGACGGTGGCGGTGGCCCCCCAGCCGTCCTCATCCTCCCTGCGGGGCGAGGAAGGGCACGGTGAGGTCCCGGTGTCCCCTCGCTCCCGGTTTCCCCTCAGTCCCGGTGTCCCCTCGGTCCCGGTGTCCCCGCGCTCCCGGTTTCCCCTCAGTCCCGGTGTCCCCGCGCTCCCGGTTTCCCCTCAGTCCCGGTGTCCCCGCGGGTCTCTCCCGGTGCTGGTACCTGGCGGGACGCTGCTGCCGCCGCTGCTGACGCGGGGCCGCCCCTGACAGCAGCGGGATGTCCTCGGTGTCACCGGCCACGTCCTCGTCATCCTCCTCATCCTCCTCCTCCGCTTCCTCCCCCTCCTCGTGGCGCGGGGGCCGGGCCGGGGTGCCCGTGGGGGTGCCCGTGCCCCCTTCAGCCCCGGCGGCAGAGCGGGTGGCACCTACCGGGCTCTCCTGGCACAGGGATGAGCTGCGACCACCAGCCCGGCCCGCTGGGCCACCGGCCCCGGTCCCGGTGCACGGGGAGCCCCGGGACCGGCTGGGGTCAGCCCCATTTGGGGTCAGCCCCACGCTGTGCCCAGCACGGACAGTGCCCGCTCACCTCCTCCATGCCCGCGATCCGGGATCGTCCTGCCCGTGGCTCCCAGCACGTCCCAGTTCCACTCTGAGGGTCCCAACACGTTCCGGTTCCACACGGGGGCTCCGGGGTGTCCTGGCTCCACACCCAGGCTCCCAGTAAGTCCCAGTTTCCCCTCAGGGTCCAGGCAGGCCCCGCTCTATCCCGAGGTTCCCGTTCTCTCCCAGTCCCCCCAAGTTCCCGTTCTCCCCCGGTTCCCCCCAGGTTCCCGCTGTCTCCCGGTTCCCCTCACATCCCCGTTCTGTCCCAGTTCCATCCCAGTTCCCCCCGTTCTGTCCCAGTTCCCTCCAAGTCCCCGTTCCGTCCCAGTTCCCCTCATTCTCTCCCGGTCCGCCCAGGTTCCCCCTGTTCTGTCCCAGGTCCCGTTCTGTCCCGGTTCCCCCCATTCTCTCCCGGTGCCCCCGCTCTGTCCCAGTTCCCGTTCTGTCCCGGTTCCCCCGCAGTCTCCCCCGGTCCCCGCCGGTTTCCCCCGTTCTCTCCCGGTTCCCATTCTGTCCCGGTTCCCCCCGTTCCGTCCCGGTTCCCCCCGTTCTCTCCCGGTCCCCTCCCGTCCCGCGGCACCTCCGGTAGCTGGGGCAGCGCCTCCGGCCCCGGCCGTGTTCCTGCCGGGATTTCCTCTTCCTTTAACCGTTCAGCTGCCCCGCCTGGGGGGCACCGCGGGGCCTTTTGGGGTGCTCAGCCCTCCCGCAAAACCCCCTCAAAAACCCCCCAAAAACCCCAAACCCCCCCAAACGCCCCAGCCCCCCGTGTGGCCGTGCCCTCCCCGGTGCCAGGCCGGTGCCACCCCGCAGAGCAACCCCTGCAACGGGACGGGGACCCCAAAACGCTTTTGGGGTGTGCAGGAGAATTTGGGGGTGCTGGGAGAGCTTTGGGGTGCTGTGAGAAGTGGGGCGGGTGCTGTTTTTGGGGTGCTGGGAGGGAGAGGTGTGGAGCAGGGGGATTTGGGGTGTGGGAGGCGGTTCTGGGGGGTACACGGGGATTTAGGGTGCGTGTGGATATTTGGGGTGCAGGTGGGTATATGGGGTGCGGACATCGATATTTGAGGTGCAGGCGGATGTTTGGGGGGTGCACGTGGACATTTGGGGTGCGGGAGGCAGTTTTGGGGGTGCATATGGATATTTAGGGTAAAACACGAGCATTTGGGGTACAGAGGGCGGTGCACGGGGACATTTGGGGTGCAGGAAGCCGTTCGGGGGGGTTCACACGATGTTTGGGGTGGAGCAGGGAGATTTGGAGTGTGGGATGTGGTTCTGGGGTGTACACGGGGATTTGGGGCGCACGTGGGTATTTGGGGTGCAGGTGGATGTTTGGGGGGTGCACATGAAAATTTGGGGTGCGGAAGGCAGTTTTGGGGGTGCACGTGGATATTTAGGGTAAAACACGAGTACTTGGGGTGCAAAGGGCGGTGCACGGGGATATTTAGGATAAAACACGAGCACTTGGGGTGCAAAGGGCGGTGCACGGGGACATTTGGGGTGCAGGAAGCCGTTCGGGGGGGTTCGCACGGTGTTTTGGGTGCGGCAGAGGCGCAGCG
Organism: Setophaga petechia; assembly: GCA_024362935.1. Lineage (NCBI taxonomy): Eukaryota > Metazoa > Chordata > Aves > Passeriformes > Parulidae > Setophaga > Setophaga petechia. The sequence goes on from JANCRA010000037.1 coordinate 106,315, forward strand.
CGGTTGAGAGCGGCGTTTGTGGGGCGGGGGGCGGCGTTCGGGGGCTTTGCCGGGGGTCCAGGGGGAACTACAACTCCCGGCACTCCGCGCGGCATCGCTTGGGGCGGAACGGGGCCGAACCGGAGCGGGGAGCGCGGGGGCTCTGGGGGGGTTCAGGGGGATTTTGGGGGCTCAGGGGGCGAACACGAACGGGAGGGAGGTGGGGAAGGAGATGCGTGAGGGGACGGGGCCGTCAGGAGGCGTTCGGGGCCCGGGGTCATCGCCATGGCGGCCCCGAGGGACTCGGGCTCGCAGCCGCCCGCCCGTGACGCCACTTCCGGCGGGCCCGAGCGGCGGGGAGCGGTGAGCGCGGGGGCTCGGGGGATTTGGGGGGTCCGGGGTGGTTTGGGGAGTTTGGGGGGTTCGAGGGCGAACAGGAGCGGGGGCGGATGGGGAAGGGAGGGAGGGAGGAGATCGGGGCGTGGGGCGGGGGCAGGGGGGCAGGGGAGGGGCGGGGAAGGGGCAGGAAAGGGGAGCCGGGAATGGGGCTCAGTGGAGAGGGGAGCGAGTGGGGACCCCCAGACCCCGCGGAGCCCCTGCCCCTCCTACCCCCCTGTCTGTGGAGCCCCTCCCCACGCAGCGAGATCCCCCCGAGCCCCCCGGCTTTGGGGTCACAGCCGCACCGGAATCTCCCCGCTTTAGGGGTCCCAGGCACAGAGAACTCCCAGGTTTGGGGTCCGAGCCCCACTGCACCCCCTGACCCGCTGATTTTGGGGTCCCAGCCCCACAGCACCCCCTGACCCGCTGATTTTGGGGTCCCAGCCCCACAGCACCCCCTGACCCGCTGATTTTGGGGTGCCAGACGCAGCACACCCCCCGGTTTTGGGGTGCCAGCCCCCCAGTTTCGGGATGGACACGTCGGAGCCGGGCAGCGCGGCCGAGGATGAGGAGGAGAAGGTTCCAGAAGTTCGACCCCGCACCCGCTCCAACCCCGAAGGCGCCGAGGACCGAGCCCCGAGCGGGCCGGGCAGCGTGGGCAGCGTGGGCAGCCGGGGAGAGGCCCCGGGGAACCGGGGAGAGGCTCCGGGGAACCGGGGAGAGGCCCCGGGGAACCGGAGCGAGGGCGAGGGGGAGGCGGCCAGCGCCGGGCACAGCCCCCCCGGGCAGCCCGGCACGGCCTGGCACGGCCCGGGCAGCCACGGGCAGCACGGCGAGGTGACCGTCAGAACACCGCGGGTGAACTGCCCCGAGAAGGTGGTGAGGGACTGCGAGGGGCTGGGAGGAACTGGGGGGGATTGGGAGGGACTGGGGGGGATTGGGAGGGACTGGGAGGGGCTGGGATGAACTGTGAGGGATTGGGATGAACTGGGAGGAACTGGGAGGGACTGGGAGGGGCTGGGATGAACTGGGAGGGATTGGGAGGGACTGGGGGGGATTGGGAGGGACTGGGATGAACTGGGAGGAACTGGGAGGGACTGGGATGAACTGTGAGGGATTGGGAGGGACTGGGAGGGGGAATCGGGGGCGACTGGGTTGGACTGGGGGAGATGGAGGGGATTGGAGGGAAATGGGAGGGAATTGGTCGGGGGGAATTGGGGTGGCCTGGGAGGGGATTTTGAGGGTCTGGGATGGACTGGGGACACCCTGAGGGTCCCTGGGGACACTCGGGGGTCTCAGCCGTGCCCACCCTGCCCCAGATCATCTGCCTGGACCTGGCCGAGGAGATGGCAGTGCCCAAACTGGAGTCCTTCAATGGGTCAGTGCCAGGTGGTGGTTTTGGGGTGCCGGGTGGGTTCCTGGGGTTTCTGGTATGTTTGGGGTGCCAGGCGAGGGTTCGTGGTGTTTCTGGGGTTTGTGTGGTTTTTGGGGCGCCGGGCAGGGTTTGGTGGTGTCCCTGGGGTTTGTGGTGTGTGGGGTTTGTGTGTTTTGGGGTTTTTGGGGTGCCCTGAGCCCGTGCCCCGCAGGTGCCGCAGCAACGCCCTGACGGTGGCCCAGAAGATGATCGAGATGTTCGTCAGGACCAAACACAAAATCGACAAAAGCCACGAGTTCGCCCTGGTGGTGGTGAACAACGATGCCACCTGGGTGGGTGACATGGGCACAGCCACGGGGGGGGCTGGGGGGGCTGGGGGCGCCGGGTAGGGACAAGGACAGGGATGGGCACGGGGTGGGACAGGGAGGGGGACTGGGACAGGGGGCCTGGGGTGCCAGGATGGACGGGCACAGGGTGGGGCCAGGGACAGGGATGGGCACAGGGGACTGGCAGAAGGGACAGGGAGGGACACAGGGGTGGGCACAGGGGTGGGCACAGAGCTGGGCACAGGGGACAGGGTGGACACAGGGCCGGTGCCAGCTCGGTGCCAGCCCGGTGCCCCCGCAGCTCTCGGGGTTCACGTCAGACCCACGTGAGGTTTGCAGCTGCCTCTACGACCTGGACACCGTCGTGTGCCAGTCCTTCAGTATCCTGCCGTGCCACTGGGGTGTCCTGGGTGCCACCTGGGTGGCATCAGGGGGTCCTGGGTGTCCTGGGTGCCAGGGGGGAATCCCTTTTTTGCCACTGGGGTCACCGGTGTGCCACTGGGGTCCCTTGGGTGGAATTGGGGTATCTTGGGTGCCAGGGTGGCCCTGGGGGTGGCCCTGGGGGTGGCACAGGTGTCTGGGTGGCCCTGGGGGTGTCACAGGTGCCGGGACCAGCCTTAACTCCAAGCTCAGATCTGGATGGGCTCTTCAACCTCATGTGAGCACTGGGGGATTCCAGAACGTTCTGGGGGTGCTGGGGGGGGGTTGGAGGGTGCTGGGGGGGTGGCACCTGAGCCCTGTCCCCTGTCCCTGTGGCTGCCTCCCTGACCTGGGGGTGCCACCTGTCCCTGTCCCCTGTCCTTGTGGCTGCCACCCTGTCCTGTCCCCATGGTGCCACCCTGTCCTGTCCCCATGGTGCCACCCTGTCCTGTGCCCATGCCAGCCAGCAGAAGGTGGAGCTGCCGGTGACCGACAATGTCCAGACCATCCCGCCGCCCTTCGTGGTCAGAACCATCCTGGTGTTCGGGCGCCCGCGCTGCCAGCCCCACTTCTGTGGGGGCGAGAACATCAAGGTCTGGGACACCCCAAAATCCCCCCCGTCACACCCCAAAACCTGCCCATGCCACCCCAAAATCCCCCACTTCTGCAGGGCCGAGCATGTCAAGGTCTGGGACATCCCAAATCCCCCTGTGCCACCCCCAAAATCCCCACGTTTCCACCCAAAATCCTCCCATGCCACCCCTAAAATCCTCCCATTTCCACTCTCAAAATCCTCCCATGCCACCCCCAAAATCCCCCCATTTCCACCCCAGATCTCATCATGCCAGCCCCAAAATCCCCTTGTGCCAGCCCCAAAATTCCCCATTTCCACCCTAAATCTCCCCCCAACCCCCCAGATCTCCCCCCAAGCCCCCAAATTCTCCCTTTTCCCCCCAGAAGCTGCTGCAGTGCCCCTATTTCTTCTTCGACGTTGTTTACATCCACAACGGGGTGGATGAAAAGGAAGACGAGAGCAGCTGGAAGGTGAAAGGGGACAAATTCCCCCAAATTTCCCCCAATTCCTCTCTTTCTCCCCAAATCCTCCCTTCCCCCCCCCCCCCCAATTCCCCCATTTTTTCCCCTCATTTTTCCCATTTTACCTTTTTTATTTTCTTTTTCCCCCAAATACCCTCTTTTTTTTGTGGGAATGGGGGGGTTTGGAGGGGATTTGAGAGGGATTTTGGGGGGAAAAGGGGGGAAATTGGGGAAAAAAAGGGGGGGTTGGGGGTAAAAAAAGGGGGAAATGGGGTGAGAATTGGGGGATTTAGGGAGCAATGGGACGGTTAGGGGAAAATAGGGTGGGAATGGGGGGATTAGGGGAAGATGGGGTAGAAATGGGGTGGGTTTGTGGGGGATTTAGGAGGCCAGTGGACACTGGGGGATCACCAACAGTGGGGCGACAAAAGAACAGCATTTTGGGGGGAAATTTTTGGGCAAATCTAGAGGACAAAAAGAGGAAATTTCTCAGAATCTGAGGTCGGTACGAGCCAGCTTTGACCCCATCGTGTCCCCGTGCGTCCCCTCCCCAGGACATGTTCGGGTTTTTCGGCAGCCTGGACACCAAAGGCACCAACTACAAGTACGAGGTGGCCCTGGCGGGGCCGGCGCTGGAGCTGCACAACTGCATGGCCAAGCTGCTGGCGCATCCCCTGCAGCGGCCCTGCCAGAGCCACGCGCACTACGGGCTGCTGGACGGCGGGGACAGCCCCGAGGGCGAGCCCACCAACTGAGGGGACAGGCCAGCCCCGAGGGGACAGCCCCCAGGGGACAGCCCCGACTGAGGGGACAGCCCTGAGGGTGATGCCACCGCCTGAGGGGACAGCCCCGAGAGAGGGGACAGCCCCGAGGGGACAGCCCTGAGGGGACAGCCCCGGGAGAGGGGACAGCCCCGAGGGGACAGCCCCGAGGGGACAGCCCCGAGGGGACAGCCCTGAGGGGACAGCCCTGAGGGGACAGCCCCGAGGGGACAGCCCTGAGGGGACAGCCCCGAGGGTGATGCCACCGCCTGATGGGACAGCCCTGTGAACAACGCCAATCCCTTGTTTGTAAAATATTAAAAGTTGAATAGGAATGAAATGGTTCTAAAGCCAGCAATGTAGTTAGAGGAATGCGGATTTGGACAACTGGGATTTAGGACAACAGGAGAAAATAAAAACAAAGGGTTACGGACGGTGTGGGTCCCTCTGTCCCAGCTCCATGAGGACATCCCGGAGTGACCATTCCCCTCTGACCACCAGGGGTAGGGAGGGGACAGGGGATGGGGACAGGGACATGAACAGGGGACAGGGGACATGGACAGGGGACAGGGGACATGGACAGGGGACAGGGACAGGGGACAGGGGACATGGACAGGGGACGGGGACATGGACACTGGACAGGGACATGAACAGGGGATGGGGACATGGACAGGGGACGGGGACAGGGACAGGGACATGCCAACGCTGCCCTGAGCCGCAGCCATTCCACAAATCCTCATTTTTTAACCCGTTTCCAATAAATCCTGGCCAAACCTGCCTCGCTCTCGCTGCAGGGCACACAGAGCTCCGTGCTGGGGACAGATGGGAACCTCAGTGTCCCAGCGGTCACCGAGGCCGCCCTGGCTTGTCCCCGCAGCTGGGGCAGAGCCCTGTCCCCTGTCCAGCACAAACAAAAACCTATTCTGGGCCTGACCTGCCACGAACCTCGGCCCACGCGCGACAATTACGGTGTCGCCAGCGGTGCCACCGCCACATCCCGACACAGCCACCACCGGAGCGGGTCCTCCCGTCCCCGTCTGTCCCCTCCTGTCTCCTCTGTGCCCTTTCGTCCCCTCTGGTCCCCGCTGTCCCCGCTGTGCCCCCCGCCATGGACCCCGCGGTGCCCCGGGCCACGCTGAAGGTGCTGGCGCTGTGCGCGGCGCTGCTGCTGCTGGTGGCGGCGGTGACAGTGGCGGTGGCGCTGCTGCTGTGGCGCTCCGAGGCGCTGGGGAAGCTGCGCGGCTGCCGGGAGCGGGCGGCGAACGAGAGCCGGGAGCTCGGGACGCGCCTGGCGGAGCTGGAGCGGCACCGGGAGCGGCTGCGGAGCGACGGGGACGCGCTGCGCCGGGAGCTGGCGCGGGCACGGGGCGACAGCAGCAGGGACAATGCCAGCCTCGCGTCCTGCCGCCAGCGGGCGGTAGGTGGCCGGAGGGACGGGGACAAGGAGGGGTTTGGTCGCTTTGGGATGGAAAGTGGGTTGGGGACAACATCCCCTGTCCCCTCAGCAGTGTCCCCTGTCCCTCCGTCCCTGTCCAGCGGCCGAGCCCGGGGGCTGCTCCATCCCTGGGAGAGCTCCCTGTTCCAGCCGGGACGGTGAGCTGGGACACGGGCACAGCCACCTGGGGGGCACAGCCGCCACCTCCCTGCAGGGACACCCCGAACCCGAGCCCTGGCCGCTCCCCGCCCGTCCCGCTCCTGGCGGGGCCGCTGTTCCCGGCTCCATCCCGGTAATTACCGGGTCCCGAGGCAGCGGCGGGGCCGCAGCTCCCGGGTTTGTCCTTCCCGGGTATTTTTAGCTGCGGGCGCAGCCGGGAAAGGGCCCGGAGGAAGAGCCGGGTCCCGCCGCCCCTCTCGGGCTCATCCGGCTGAACAATGGCCCGGAGAGGCTGGAAAATGTCCCCGTTTCCCGGGGCTGGCGCCGGGAGCCGGGCAGGGCAGGGCTGGGCAGCCTCTTGGGGAGCTCCTGTCCCCCTGTCCCCTCCCTGGCACCAGCGGTGACACCCGCGGGGTGACCTCGGCCTGCTGGGACAGGTCACAGCTGCCCCAGGAGAAGTGTCACTTCAGGAAGGAGGGATTGTCCCCAAAGCCACATCCCCAACGCTTTGAGGGACCTGATGGGAGGGGGACAGGCACCCAAGGCCACCAGCAGCCACATGGGGACACCTGGGGACATGGGTGACCTGGAGCTCTCCTGTGCTCCCCACCCTCAGGATGAGCCATCCCTCCAGGGCAGCGGGATTGTCCCCAAATCCACATCCCCCGCCTTGGAGGAGGAGGAGAGGAGGACCCAAGGCCACCAGGAGCGTGGGGACAGTCTGGGGACATGGGGAGATAGTGAGGCAGGGGAGCAGGAGGGCTCCGGCAGCAGATGAAGAGTCGGGGGTGGCGGGGGGGGGTGGACACTGCCCACCGCTGTCCCCACGTGTCCCCTGTCCCCAGGCCAGGCTGGAGGCCAATGCCACCGCGCTGGGGGACGAGCTGGTGGCGCTGCGGGGCGAGCGGGCGCAGCTGGCCGGTGACAAAGCGGCGCTGCAAGGTGAGCTCTGTCCCCCCGCGGGGACCCCGGCCCGGAGCGGGGGCTGCGCTCCGCCCTGGGGTGACACCGGTGTCGCCGCTGTCCCCAGAGGAGGTGGCGCGGGGCGCGGAGCAGGCGCGGGGGCTGCGGCGGCGGCTGCAGGAGGCGCTGGAGGAGCTGCGGGAGCTGCGGCAGCGCCGGGAGCGCTGCGAGGCGCGGCAGAGGGAGCTGCAGGACAGCCTGTAAGGGCCCTGCTCCCCGAGACACCCCCTGTCCCTCGGGGACATCCCCCTCTGAGGTCCTTGTCACCCTCCTCAGGGTGGGCCACCCCCAGAGCGGCCAACCCCCCGCCCTTGTGAGACCCTGTCCTTGTCCCTCCCTCCGTATGGGGACCCCTCATGTGTCCCCCAGTCCCCTCCTCCCGTTCCCTGTCCCTGTGCCCTTTTGGAGACGCCCTGTCCTGTCCCTCCTCCCCTTGGGGACCCCCCCACGCCCCCAGTCCGGGTCAGGGCCCCCCCAATGTGTCCCTGCTGTCCCCACAGCCGGGACTACGCGGCCGAGCTGGAGGCGCTGCGGCGGCGGGGCCGGGACAGAGGCAGCGGGCGCAGGTGTCCCCCGGGCCAGCGGTACTTGGGGGGACCCGGGGAGGGGGGACAGCCCGGGCAGGGGGGGACAGCCCGAGGGGACAACTCCGAGAGCGGGACAGACCGAGGCGGACAGCAGCTCGGGGAGGGGGACAATCCGGGAAAGGGACACCCCTGGAAGGTGTCACAACGCACGGACTGGGAAATCCCGCACGGGGGGACATCCTGGGAAGGGGGGACACCCGGGAGGAGGGGACCCCGCCGGGAGGAGGGGCAGCGAGGAGCGGCGGCTTCACCGCCCTTGTCGCCGTGTCCCCAGGGCAGCAGGACCCGTGCGGGACTCACTCCCCGTCCCGCCCCTTGCAGGAAGGGCTGAGGCCCCGCAGCCCCCCCGGCCACATCCCCGGTGCCGCGGTGTTCCCAGCGCTGCCACCTGCGGTGCTGGCTCGGCCCCGGAGCCGCCAGCGCAGCGCGGGAGCCCTGGAGGTGGGACACGGGTCCTGATGCCATTGATCCCCTGATCCCTGATCCCATTGATCCCCTGATCCCATTGGGTCCTGATCCATTGATCCCTGATCCCATTGATCCCCTGATCCCACTGATCCCTGATCCCATTGGGTCCTGATCCCATTGATCCATTGATCCCCTGATCCCATTGGGTCCTGATCCATTGATCCCCTGATCCCACTGATCCCTGATCCCATTGGGTCCTGATCCCATTGATCCATTGATCCCTGATCCCACTGATCCCTGATCCCATTGATCCCTGATCCCATTGGGTCCTGATCTCATCCCATGTCCTGATCCCGATCCCAATCCCGATCCCGCCATATCCCAATCCCAATCCCGACCTCTTGGTGCCACCATCCCGTGTGCCACTCATGCCGTGCCCCCATCACAGCCAGAGAGGGGACAGGGTTGTCCCTTCTCAGCTCTTTGGGGCGGTTTTGGCTCATCCCGGGCACGCATCTCCCTGGAATCCCCTCCGGGAGCTCCGGCCACATCCACGGCGCTCCAGAACGCGGGAACAGCGCGAATCTGGGGGACTGGGGGAAGATTGGGCAATAAAAGCTGCGCTGCTCACCAGGACCTGTCCCTGTGCCACCAGCTCGCTGTGCCCTGCTCCTCTGACCCCAACTCCCCTCCCCAAACCCAAATGTCCCCCCAAACTCCAGGGATTTCCCCTATCCCGGACTCCAAAACACCCCGAGGGGGGACTGGGGGACCCAGAGCCACCCCCCTGTCGCGGGGCCACCCCCGGTGTCTGTCCCCTCACGGGGACATCGCCGCCACGGTGGCTCGGCCCAGCCGGGAGTGGCAGAGCCGGGGTTGTCACCGTGTGCCCAACGCGATCCCGGTCCCTGCGGGTCCCTGGGGGTCGGGGCGGCCTTGGGGACACCTTGGGGACATGCAGGGGACTCAGCGCAGGGAAAAGGGAGGAGTTTGGGGTGGCATGGCTGAAGCGGGGGACACTGCCCTTTGTCACTCAGCGCCACCTCACACCGGGTGTCTGGGGGCGTCGAGGTCCTGGCTGCGGCCGCTGTCCCCCTGTCCCCATCCCGTGGGGATGTCGCGATCCCTCAGCCCCGCAGGACGCCCGGGGAGGTCCTGGGGGTTCCGGGGGGGTCCCCGGGGTGTTCCGAGGGGTTCCGGGGGGTTCGGGGGGGCCGGGCCGCGGGGCGCCCCGGCCGCTGACCCCTGGCCGGTGGCTGTTTCCTGCCCTGGCTGCCCCGCGTCCCTCGGGGACCGGGAAGTGTCTGCGATGGCCCGGCCGGTGTCGCTGCCGGAGCCATTCTCAGCTACCGCCGCTTCCTTTTCCTGAGCTGCAAATAACAGTGAGTCACCCGCGGGGACAGTGCCACCCCCGAGGGGGGACACCGCCGTCCCTGACCCCCCCCCAGCGGGCACTGCCATCCCTGAATCCCCCCGAGGCGGCGCTGCCACCCGCGCCGCCGGTGTCACCTTTGGGGTGCCCCATCCCGGATCCCATCCCGAGGGCTCCTCGCAGCCTCCCGGGACCCCACAGATCCCCTCCCATCCCCAAATTAACCCCTCCAATTAACCCCCGCCCTAATTAACCCATCCCCACACCGTGGGAATGCCGTTCCCAGTTCGGGGATGCCGTTGCCAGTTCGGGGATGCCGTTCCCAGTTCGGGGATGTTGTTCCCAGTTCGGAGTGCAGTTCCCAGTTCGGGGATGCCGTTCCCAGTTCGGGGATGCCGTTCCCAGTTCAGGGATGTTGTTCCCAGTTCGGGGATGCCGTTCCCAGTTCGGGGATGCCGTTCCCAGTTCAGGGATGTTGTTCCCAGTTCGGGGATGCCGTTCCCAGTTCGGGGATGCCGTTCCCAGTTCGGGGATGCTGTTCCCAGTTCGGGGATGCCATTCCCAGTTCGGGGATGCCGTTCCCAGTTCGGGGATGCTGTTCCCAGTTCGGGGATGCCGTTCCCAGTTCGGGGATGCCGTTCCCAGTTCCCCTCCCCATCCCGACCCCTCGCAGGGCGGGGGGGCCGCTCTGGCCCCACCCAAGTTTGGGGTTTGGGATCCGCCGCTGGGAGTGGCTCGCAGGGACACCGGGATGTCACCTCTGTCCCCTCCCGGCGGCTCGGGGGGATCCCCTGAGGGAACGGGGGGCTCGGGGAGGGGGCGGGACACTGGGATGTCACCTCAGTCTCCTCCTGGCGGGTCGGGGGGCTCGGGGTGGGGGGGCCCGGATGCGTCGCTGCCCTTTGCACAGGATGCGGCCGCAGGAAAATCCAACTTTCCTGGAAACCCTCTTCAAAGTGCACCCAAGGATGCTGGGAAGCCACGGCAGAGCTGCTCCCGGTCCCTGTCCCCGTCCCTGCCCTGCCTTCCCACGGGGGCTTCGTCCCCGCCTCACTCGGTGCCACCCGAGCTGTCCTCGTCCCCGTGTGCCACCCCCGTGCCACCCTCGGGGTCCCCCCGGCTCTCCCGGCGGGATCAGCGCTGCAATTCCCGTGCCAGGGGTGGGAATTTTGGGGCGGGAGGCAATTCCTGACAATTCTAAACAATTCCGGGCAATTCCAAACAATCCCAGGCAAAATCCAGGCAATTCCAGGAGCGCAGCACACCGAAATGGGATGGGGGAATCGAATCCCATGATTTTGGGGCGGGAGGCAATTCCAGGGATGCTCTGGGCACCGAAATGGGTTGCAAGGAATGGAATCCCACTTTTTTTCCCTCTCTCCACTCCAGGAGCAACAATCCCAGCAGAAGCTGTGCCCTGATCGCCCGGCGGGATCAAATTCTCTGGAATTCCCATGCCGAGAGTGGGAATTCTGGGGCAGGAGACAACTCCAGACAATTCCGGGGCACGCCGAGCACTGAAATGGGAATGAAATCCCTTTTTTTTTCCCCTCCACTCCAGGAACAACAATCCCAGCGCCCTGATCACCCAGCGGGATTGAATTTCTTGGAATTCTCACGCCGGGAGCGGCAATTTTGGGGCAGACAATGCCAGGGGCGCTCCAGGCACCGAAATTGAATGGAGGGAACGAAATCCCTTCTTTTTTCCTTTCCACACCTCAGGAACAACAGCCCCAGCAGAAGCTGTGCCCTGATAACCCGGCGGGTCCCCGGGAGCATCCGGCACGGCAGGAAGGAGCCCGGCAGGAGGAAATATTAAATCCTGGGATATAAACACGGCGGCGGGAGCAGCCCCGCCCCGGCGCGGCCCCCCTGAAAAGCGCGGTCCCCGCGGGGTGGGGCGGCCAGAGCGGCGGCGAGGATGGAGAAGAGCAGCTTCGCCATGGCCAAGTTCGGGCTGGAGCACAAGGAGGCGATGCCGAAGCGCGACTGCGGCTTTTACCTCAAATACATTTTCCTTTTCACCTCGCTGATCCAATTCCTGATCATCCTGGGGCTCGTGCTCTTCATGGTGTACGGGAACGCCCAGGCGGGCACCGACACCCACCTGAGGCTGCTGGAGGAGCAGGTGCAGAGCCACTACCGCAGGATTGTTGCCCTGGGCGCCACCAACGCCAACCTGAGCCGCACGCTCAACGCCACCCTGAAGGACAGGGACAAGGCGCAGGGGATGGCGCTGAAGGTGCAGAGGGAGCTGGAGAAGTGTAACAGCAGCCAGGCCTCCAGCAGCATCCCACAGGTGAGCCCGGGCTCCTGGCGATCCCGAGGGAGGGTGGCACCGCCTGCGGGCGACGCCGCTGTCGCCTCCTCGTCCCTGCGGGCGAGGGGACCCCAGAAAGCGCCACGGGGTTTTGGTCAAGGGGGTTCCAATCTTGGCGCTCTCCTCTTCCTCCTCCTCTTCCTCCCCGGAGCTCTCCCAGAGTCCTGAAGTGATGCCAGGGGATCCTTTTGGGATGTTCTCACCCCCTTCCTCCTCCTCTCCTCCTCCTCCTCCTCTCCCGCTGCCCCGGAGCTCTCCCAGAGCCCATGAGGAGATGCTCGGGGGTTCTTTTGGGGTTCTCTGACCCCTCTCCTCCTCCTCCTCCTCTTCCTCCCGCGCAGCTGCGGGAGCTGCTGTTCCGGCAGGTGAGGCTGACCGAGTGCCAGGTGATCACCACCCTCATCAACAGCACCTGCACCGGTAAGAGACACCCCCAGCCCCAAAAAAACCCTGGGGACCCCCAGCACCCGCTTCCCACCCCTTGGGGACCCCGAACTCTCCCTCCCCACCCTCCAGGGCACCCCCGGCACCCCCACATGACCAGCCCCGGGCAGAGGCGTCACCCCAAGCCATGGAATGGCAGCTGGGGGGACCCAAACCCCCGGATCCCAAATCCCCCAGAGCCAAACCCTGTCCCCCAACTCCCCCCAAGCCGAGAAGCTGCAGCTGCAGCGGCAGCTGGACCAGGCCAGCTCGTCCAAGAGAACCCTGGAGGACAGCAGGCAGCAGAGCCAGGCCGAGCTGGCCAAAGCCACCCAGGAGAGGGACAAGTGCCAGCAGGACCTGCAGAGCGCCAGGACCGAGGGCCACCTGAGCAGGATGGAGCTGGAAGTGCACAAACAGCGCTGCAGCTCCCTGCAGAGCGACGTGAGCGAGAAAATCCTGAGGGTTTTGGATCTGGCCAAGCAATACCAGTGCAAAGAGGCCGAGAAGGAGCTGGGGCAGATGCGGGAGCGCGTGGAGGAGCTGCTGCGGCGGCAGAAGGAGCGCGACTCGCTCTTCGTGTGGAGGAGCAGCTGCGAGCTGAGCGTGCAGCAGTGCCGCCACAACTGCTCCCGGGACGCGCAGGAGCTGCAGCAGAGCATCCAGGCGCTGGAGAAGCGCCAGAAGGACGGCGAGGAGGAGAGGAAGAGGCTGCAGGCGGACAAGGAGAAGGTGGGGAAGGAGCTGCAGGAGAAGAGGAAGGCGGCGGCGGCGATGGAGGAGTCGCTGAGGCAGCAGCTCGGGGTCTGCATGGGAACCAAGGTGGGGATATGGGGCGCTGGGGACGTGGGGACATGGGGACACGGGGACACGGGACATTTGGGCACTGGGGACACAGGGACTCCCATGGGGACATGGGCACAGGCACCTCTGCGCTGGGATTTTCCCTCCTGACACCGAGATTTTGTTTGTGTGGGAATTTCCTGCTGGGGGTGGTGCCACCCCTGAGCGGTGCCACCCCTGAGCAGTGCCCGCTGTCCCCCCAGATGTCCCACCTGGACCTGCCGGGCTCGCGGGGGCCGGGCAGCGCCGCCCGCTCGGGCTCCTTCCCTGGCACGGGCACCTACATGGAGCTCCTGAAGAACCCGGCCACCCTGGGCACCATGGGTGAGTCCCGGGGGGACTGGGGACAGGCTGGGGGGTCACCGTGTCCTCTGGGTGCCCACCCCATCCCATGCATCCCAGTCCCATGGATCCCATCCCACCCCATCCCATGGATCCCATCCCAGTCCCATGGATCCCACCCCCATCCCATCCCAGTCCCATGGATCCCACCCCCATCCCATCCCATCCCATCCCATCCCATCCCATCTCAATCCCATGGATCCCACCCCTATCCCATCTCAGTCCCATGGATCCCATCCCATGGATCCTATCCCAATCCCATGGATCCCATCCCATGGATCCCATCCCAATCCCATGGATCCCAATCCCATGGATCCCATCCCATCCCATGGATCCCATCCCATGGATCCCACCCCAATCCCAGCAGGAATGCAGAACCCGGCGGAGCTCCAGCAGATGCTGCAGCTGATGGAGCAGTACACGGCCACCCTGAAGAACGCCAGGTGAGGACACAGAGGTGACACCGGGCCACCCTCCCTGGGGCACCCAGGGCTCCTGGAGCCGCCCCCAATCTGATCCCACTTTTCCCACAGCGGATAACCCTGGAAAATCCCACGGAAAACCACAAGAGCCGCCCAGGAGGTGCTTCCCGCAGCACGGATGGCAACCCCCGCCCCAGGGCCACCCTCCCTTTGTCCCTTTGTCCCCGTGTCCCCAAGCCCACCCCACGTGTCCCCTCAGATGTACCCCCGCCTTTCGGCTGGAGCGGGACAACAGCCGGCCCCGAATCTGGGGACAACTCGCTGCTTTGTGTGGGTGGAAATCCATGGAAAAATGGGGAATTTTGGGAGCGGGAATTACACACAGAGGGGTGGGAAATGCCCAAGGACGAGGGACAGGAATGTCCTTGTCCCCAGAGGATGAAGGACAGCAGTGTCCTTGTCCCCCGGCCCCGAATTTGGAGACAACTCGCTGTTTGTCTGGGTGGAAATCCATGGAAAAATCGGAAAGTTTTGGAGCGGGAATTCCATCCCAGCTCAGCACAGAGGGGTGGGAAATACACAAGGACGAGGCCCAGGGACGTCCTTGTCCCCAGAGGATGAGGCCCAGGGACGTCCTTGTCCCCAAAGGACGAGGGACCGTGCTGTCCTTGTCCCCCCGGCCCCCCCGGAGCGGGGCAGGGATTTATTCCCAGGATTGATTCCCGGGATTTACGGCTGCGTTTCCTGTGGAAAATCCTTTTCCTGCCCCACCGCCCCTGCCCGCACGCCAGGCGCCACCGAGGCCTCCCGGAGTGTCCCTTGTCCCTTTCCCCATCCCAAGAGTCCCCCGAGCCGTGTCCGTGCCGGGAGGAGGGCGCTGCCACCTCCTGCCACCCCTCCAAGGATGGCGATGCCACCTCCACCCCCCCACCTCCTGCCCAGCCCCAGGCTGGGACCGTGGTGACAGAGGTGACAAAGGTGACAAAGTCTCACCGTCCCTGTAGGGCCGGGAGGGCCTCAGGCACTGCCAGAGGATTTCCTGGAATTCCTCCATGGATAATCTCGGAGCACCAGGTGCTTCCCGCGCTCACGGCTGGCACAGGGGGGTGGCACAGGGTGTCCCCAGGAGATGCCACCGTTTTTGGGGTGGCAGAGCACCAGCAAGACCCCACATCTGCCATGGCTTGGGGGAATTCTGTGGGTTGGGAGGGATCCCGGGGGTCCCAAACCCCCCATGCTGAATCCTTGGGGTCAGGGGGCACAGGGTGTCCCCGTGTCACACTGGGGATGGGGACACCCCAAACAGGGACACTGGGGGTGGCTTTTCCCCTCCAGCTCCCTGTTTGTGCCCCTGGCCAGGAACTGGGACTTTTTCCGGGGGGCTTTTCCCACATTTGGGGCTTGGGACGCACTCCCAAACGCGGCGACCAGCGAGGGGACAGCAGCAAAGCCACCAAAGGCACCACGGTTTAATCCCGGTGACACCGTGCCCCACGGAGTGCCACCGTCACTTCCCGACACAAAAATCCCTAAAAATGATATCGAGGATGTCCTCGGCGCCCACGTGCCCGGTGATCCTGCCCAGCTCCCGCCGCGCCACCCGCAGCTGCTCCGCCGCCACCGCCAGGTCCCCGCTGTCCCCGAGGTCCCCAAAGCGCTCCAGGGCCGCCGCGCACGCCCCGAGGTGGCGGCTGTGCCTGCTCTGCGTGAGGCTGGGAGAGCCCAGGAGGGGATCCCCGCACCTGGAAAAGGGACCGGGAACGGGAATGGAAAAGGGGATCGGGAGCGGGGAAGGGGATGGGAAACGGGAAAGGGATTGGGCATGGAAAGGGGATCAGGAATGGGAAAGGGATCAGGCATGGAAAGGGGATCAGGAATGGGAAAGGGATCAGGCATGGAAAGGGGATCAGGAGTGTAAAAACAGATCAGGAATGGGAAAGGAATTGGGCATGGAAAGGGGATCAGGAATGGGAAAGGGATTGGGCATGGAAATGGGATAAGGAATGGGAAAGGGATTGGGCATGGAGAGGACATAGGGCATGGAAAAGGGGATCAGGCAGGGAAAGGGGATCAGGAATGGAAAAGGGGATTAGCCAGGGAAAGGGGTACCAGCCAGGGAAAGGGGGACCAGCCAGCCCAAAAACCAGGACGAGGGTTTGGGATCCCCCCGACTCACAGCTGTGCCAGCTGCTGTGTCAGCAGCTCCAGCAGCGCCTCCAGCCCCTCGCCCGTCTTGCAGGACAGCAGGGTGGCAGGAGGTCCCTGACCCCGGGCACGGGTGGCACTCAGGGACGCCCCGTGCCCGCCCAGCAGGTCGGCCTTGTTGAGCACCAGCACGCAGGG
Source organism: Setophaga petechia (assembly GCA_024362935.1). NCBI lineage: Eukaryota > Metazoa > Chordata > Aves > Passeriformes > Parulidae > Setophaga > Setophaga petechia. Next base: position 122,206 of record JANCRA010000037.1, read on the forward strand.
GGTGCCCGGGGGCGGCTCCAGCGCCGCCAGCGCCGCCCCCAGAGCCGCCGGCGTGGGTGACACCGAGGTGGCATCCAGCACTGCCAGCACCAGGTCAGCCTGGCACAACCTGGGGACACACGCAGGGCAATGTCACCTTCTGGGCTGAGCTGTGGGGACCCCCCAGAACACCCCAAATCCCCAGAGCTCACCGGGCCCGTGCCCGGGCCACCCCCTCGCGCTCCACGGGGTCGGCGGCGTGGCGCAGCCCCGCGGTGTCACTGAGCACCAGCGGGTACCCCCCGATGTCCAGGGCCACCTCCAGCACGTCCCGCGTGGTGCCCGCCGTGGGGGACACGATGGCGGCCGGGCGCCGACCTGGGGACAGCGGGAAAGCTCCTGGGGCACTTGGGGAATGATCCCAACCCCTCCATGCCCGTGGGTGACACGATGGCCTGGGGACAGCAGGAAAGCTCCTGGGGGATTTGGGGAATGAACCCAACCCCTCCATGCCCGTGGGTGACACGATGGCCTGATGGCCTGGGGACAGCAGGAAAGCTCCTGGGGGATTTGGGGAATGAACCCAACCCCTCCATGCCCGTGGGTGACACGATGGCCTGGGGACAGCAGGAAAGCTCCTGGGGGATTTGGGGAATGAACCCAACCCCTCCATGCCCGTGGGTGACACGATGGCCTGGGGACAGCAGGAAAGCTCCTGGGGGATTTGGGGAATGAACCCAACCCCTACACACCCGGTCCCCACCCCGGGTGACACGAAGGCCTGGGGACAGTGGGAATGGCTCCCTCTGGAGGCCCGGAACGCTCCCTTCCCCCGAGCCCCACTCACAGAGCAGGTTGAGCAGGCTGCTCTTGCCCACGTTGGGGGGGCCGGCGATGACGGCCCGGACCCCCCCCCGCAGCAGCTCCCCCCGGCGCCCGTCCCGCAGGTGGCCCCGGAGCTCCTGCAGCAGCGCCCGCACGGTGACACGCACTGCGGGGACACGGCGGGGTCAGCCCGGCTGGGGACACGGCGGGGACACGGCGGGGTCAGCCCGGCTGGGGACAGCGGGGCCCGAGCCCCAGTCTGGGGAAAAACACCAGGAGAGACCCCAGGTCCTGAGCCCGAAATCTGGGATAAAACACTGGAACAGACCCCGAGTCCTGAGCCCTAAATTTGGGATAAAAACACCGGGGCAGGCAGAGACCCCATATCCCAGGCAGGGGGACAAACGAGGACCTGGAGGGGCTGGATGGGACAAGCCCCCTGGATGTCCCCATTTCCAGAGTGACACCATGGGGACACAGCCATGACACAGCTGGGGACAGCAGGGGCTCACCTTGGGCCACTGTGCCACTGTGGGGACACAGCCATGACACAGCTGGGGACAGCAGGGGCTCACCTTGGGCCACTGTGCCACTGTGGGGACACAGCCATGACACGGGGACAGCAGGGGCTCACCTTGGCTCAGAACCTCCTCCTCCACGTTGTCATCCTCGCTGAAGTCGATGTAGGCCTCCAGGTGGGCGAGTGCCTGCCAGAGGGGTGGGAGTCAGCCCCGAGCTGCTGGCCACTGGGGAGGGCTCGGTGCCACCCGGGAGGGCTGGGCGGCCCCGCAGGTGAGCCCCACCTGGGTGAGGGCGTGGCTCCAGCGCTGGTAGAGCCGGCCCAGGTCGCCCTCCATCTGCCGGAGCGCCTGGCGCCGCTGCGCCTCCGTCTCGGCCCCGATGAGGTCCCGCAGCCCCTCGGCCGCCGTCAGGTCCAGCTTGCCGTGGGCAAACGCCCGGCGGGTGAACTCGCCCGGCTCGGCCGGACGCAGCCCCGGCAAACGGCCTGGGGGGGCACGGGCACGGCGGCATGGAGGGGGGACCGGGAAATGGGGTGGGGGGGAGCAGGAGGGACCCCCGGGATCCCAGAGGAAAGGGGAAAGGGTACAGGGGGAAATGGCACAGGGAGGATCAGGCTGAATCCTTGGGATCCCAAAGGGAAGGGGGGAAAGTGATGGGGAGGTCACCCGGCATCCCAAGGGGGAGAGGGAAAGGATCGGGAGGACTGGGAAAGGGGCAGGAGAGATGGAATAGGGTCGGGAAGGGCTGGAATAGGGTCAGGATGGGATCAGGGCTCACCCAGGGCCCGCAGCACCCCGCTGACCACGGCGGGCCCCCCGTGCACGTGCAGCTCGGCACAGTCCTCCCCGGTGAAGCTGTGGGGCCCTGCGGGCACACGGGGCTGGTGGGCACCCCCGGCTGCCAACCCCCTGCCCCCAAACCCCAGCTCATGTCCCCCGAACCCAGCTCCATGTCCCCAGCCCGTGTCCCCAGCCCGTGTCCCCAGCCTGTGTCCCCAGACCCCAATTTCTGCCCCGCTGTGTCCCCAGCCCGTGTCCCCAGCCTGTGTCCCCAGCCCCAATGTCCCCAGACCCCAATTTCTGCCCCGCTGTGTCCCCAGCCCCATGTCCCCTGCCTGTGTCCCCCCCTGCTGTGTCCCCAGCCCCATGTCCCCTGCCCGTGTCTCCCCTCCATGTCCCCATCCCCGTGTCCCCACCTGGGAACCAGACCACGAGTCCCCTGTCCAGGCTCTCGGTGGTCTGGGGGTCCCGGATGCGCCGCAGAGCCATGACCCGGGGCGGGGGTTCGGGGGTCCCGGTGAGGCTGCGCAGGGCGGCCCCGCTGCCCGGCCCGCTGGCCCGGATCACGGCCACGCCGCAGCGCCCCGGCGCCGAGGACAGCGCGAAGATGGTGTCACCTGTGCCTCGGGTGGCACCTGTGCCCCGGGTGGCACCTGTGCCCGCCGCGGGTGGCACCGCCGAGCTCAGAGCCCGCGCACACCTGGGGGATGGCGGGGCGTTATGGGCACCCTCGGTTGGCACGGAGGGGGCGCGACCCCCGTGTCCCCAGCCCCGTGGGGATGAGACCCCTCCCCAGGCGGGACCCTTCTGCACGTGTGCCCCCTCCCCAGGTACCCCCAAACCCCGGCTCACCCACTCCCGTACCCTCGCATCCCACAGGCACCACCGGTGTCCCCCCTGTCCCCGTGTCCCCTCTGTCCCCCCCGGAGTCCCCTCTGTCTCTCTGTCCCTCTGTCCCCCCTGTCCCCTCTATCTCCCCTGTCCCCTCTATCCCCTCTGTCCCCCCTGTCCCTCTGTCCCCCCTGTCCCCTCACCTGCCCCTCGCCGCCCTCATGGCCCCGCTCAGCGCCATCGCTGCCCTCCCCGCGCCCGCATGGACCCGCCCACCGTCGCACGGCATTGGTCAAACCTACCATGGGGGCGTGGTCATTACGGTAATTCTGTTTCTGATTGGTTAATAACAGGCACGGCCGCCGCACCGTCCTCAGCGCCCCCGCCCATTAACGCACGCTATTGGTCAAAACACACTGAGGGGCGGGGCTAACGGTGAAACACGGCGTCTGATTGGCTAATGCGCAAAGATGGCAGTGCCCTGGTGAAGCCACGCGAACCCCGCGGTTCCGCCCGATCCCAGTGAGAGACATTATTTAAATTTTTATAAGATTTAATATCTATTTATATTGACAGAAAATCTAAAAATGTATAAATTTTATTAAGAGAAAAAATCTGACGCTGGGGTGCTTGGCTATTTGCTTGACATTTCTATTTTTATATTTTTAATTAATTTAGTTTTATTTGTATTTATTGATATTAATATGCAGGTACCCCCTGTAAAGGAACAGTCTGTAGAGAACATGTTTTAAGTTAAATAAATATAAATATGTTAAATATATAGTTTTATGTATATAAATAATATATATTTAATATAGTATAGCAGTGGTTTTGTATTAAATATATATAATTTATATATAAAGATAAAAATATATAAAATATATGTATATTTATTTAACTTGAACCATATTTTTTATAGACTCCATTACAGAGGTTCTTGCAGATTTATAAGAGTTTATCTTAAAATATTTCTTTGCATTTAGACATTTTTTTGCTTGGTTTTAACCTTTGACTTGTCTTCTCACCATCTTGTAGATTAAACCAATATATGTTACCTCTTCTTGTGGTTAAATAATGATAACGATAATGATAATGGTAATGATAATGATAATTATAATTTAGATAGTGTATGTTAATGTTATTATTATTATTATTATTATTATTATTATTATTATTATTATTATTATTATTATTATTATTATTATTATTATTATTATTATTATTAGTGCTGTCCCTATTCCATTTCCCAAAATCTGGGCTTGTCTTCCAGGGGGATACAGGCACGGATGGACTGGGACGGACTGAGACGGACTGGGACAGTCAGGGACAGCCCGCACGGCCCCGGTGACCCCGTGCCCCCCCCGTGCCCCCCAGTCCCGGGCCTGGCAGCGGCTCCCGCCCCCCCGTGCCAGCCGAGATGACAGCTCGGGGACATCTCCCGGTGGCACCGGGAGGCCGGGCTGGCACCGGGCCCCATTCCCGCATCCCGGGGGGCTCCGAGCGGCCGGGCCGGGCGGGATCCCCGCTTTGCAGCGGCTTTGGGGCGGTTTTGGGGCGGCTTTGGGGGGGTTTTGGGGCGGTTTTGGGGGGCTTTGGGGGGCTTTGGGGGACCCCCCCGTGCTGGGGCGGCCGCTGGGGGGAGGGGGGGTCACCCCAAATGTCACCGGGCAGCGCTCACCCCGCTCGGGTTACCGGGAGCCGCCTCACCGGCCGGGGGGGCACTAAGGGGGCGCGGGGGGTGGCACTTGGGGACACCGGCGGGGACGGGCCGAGCACGGCGGGGGGGCGATGTGGGGAGCGGGGGGGGGACGCCTCGGGGCGCGCCGGGGACGCCGCGGGGACCCCAGCGGTGCCCCCCCCGTTCAGAGCCGCCCCCCGCGCTCTCCCCGGGACCCCCCCGCGGGGCGCGGCCGGACACGCGTGGCCGGGAGCCGCGGCCAACCGGAGCGTACCGGGAGCGGCGGCTCCGCGCTCCGCTCCGCCGCCGCCGCCGCCTTTGTCCCTCCTCCCGGCCGCAGCGGCGGCGGCAGCGGCGGCCCCGGCGGCCCCGGCGGCCCCATGCACCGGCCCCGCCGCCGCCGCCGAGCCCCGCACCATGCCCGAAGCGGCGGCGGCCGCGGCGCAGGACGGAGAGCGGCCCCGGCGGGGCCCGGCCGCGGAGGAGCGAGCGGAACCGGCGGCGCCCGCCGGAGTGCTGGGTACGGGGAACCGGGAGAGGCGGGGGGCGCGGGGAGGGCCGGGATGCGGCTCGCTGCGGATGCGGGCCGGGACGCGGCGGGGGGGGCCGGGGCTGCCGGCACCGGAGCTCTGGGCATCCCCCCGGTACCGGGAGGGCTCCGAGCCCCCCCCCCGCCCGGGCGGGTCCCGCCTCATGGGGCGGGGGGGTGCTGTGGCTCTCGGGGGGTTTTTGTCACCTTCCCTCCCTCCCCGGACAGCCCCGAGCCCCCCGGGATGGCGCTGGCAGCCGGCGCCGTGTCCCCCCCCCGCCTTACCGGTGACACCCCCGCGCCCCCCCCACCCCGGGCAGGCGTTTTGCCCCCGCCACCCGCCCTTGCAAGGCCCGTGCCCCCCCAGCACGACGGGGGGGTGGCGCAGCTCGCAGCCTTTGTGTCGCTGTCCCCACGCCGGCCTTGGGGTCCCCTCCCCCGCGTGGCGCGGGGCCAGGTGACATCCCCGGATCGGGGTCCCCGCGGCGCGGGGGGGGTGGCAGGGCCCGGTGGCAGCTGTGCCACCGAGCGGGGCTCCTGCCGGCGGGTGGGTGACCCACTTCGTGCCCCCCGGGACACCGCTCGGTGCCCGCCACGCCGCAGCTCCGGTGACCTTAGCCCGGGAGCCAAGGTGAGCGGCACGGCCGGCGACAAACGGGGACAAGCGGGGGGACCCGGGGGGTGGCGCACGGCGCGCCGGCCCCGCCGAGCCCTCGGGGCCACCTCGGTGGTGGCACCGCGCGTCGGGAGGGGCCGCGGGGACAGCGGGGGTCGAGGGTGGCGGTCACCCCCCAAGCCCAGCCTGCCTGGGGGTGCTGGGGACCCCAGGTTTTCCATGAGCTTGGGCACGGAAAGCCCCCCGGGCCTGGGTCTGTGCCCCCGGGGTAGGCGCTGCCTCACGGGGGTGGCAGTGGCCCCGCAGCCGCCGCCCGCGCGGGGTGGCACCGCTGCGGGCAGGACATAAATAATGCAGGGTGGGTGAGCTCAGCCCGGCGTCACCCGGCTGCCCGGCCAGGGTGGCACGGCCACTGCCACCAGCGCCCTGTGCCCACCGGGCATCCTGGTAGCCCCACAGCTTGATGTCCCCATGGCCTGGCACCCTAAAACACTGGCACCCTAAAACACTGGCACCCTAAAACACGGGCACCCTGAGAGTCTGGCACCCCAATACCCGGCTGTCCCTGCACCTCACCACCGTGGTGCCTCTACACCCCGATACCCCAACACCCGGCTGCGCCTGTACCCCAACACCCTGGTATGCCAACATCCCCAAAGCCTGACACCCCAACAGCCTGGCACCCCAACACCCCAACAGTCTGGCACCCCAACAACCTGGCACCCCAACAACCTGGCACCCCAACACCCCAACACCCCAACAACCTGGCACCCCAACAACCTGGCACCCCAACCCCTAAGCACCCTGGCACCCAATAACTTGATACCCTGGCATCCCAACACCCCAACATCCCAGTGCCCTGATACCCCCAGCATCCCGATACCCCAACATCCCCACACCCGGGCACCCCAGCCCCCCAACCCCTGGCACCCCAATACCCGAGCACCCCTAAACCTCAATTCCCCAGCAGCCTGGCACCCCATTACCCCCAAACCTTGGCACCCCATTGCCCCACAGCCTGGCACCCCCGCGCCCCAGGGCAGGGCACAGCCATGCCCGGCCGGCCGGACCGGTGCCACAGCGGGGGTGGCAGCCTGGCGCTGTCCCCAAGTGCCACCCTCGGCTCGGGGACAGCGGAGCCTTTCAGAGCCCGTCAGGGCGCGGGGTGTGGGGGGGTCCCAGCAGAGGTTCTCGGGTTTGGGGGGTGCCACAGAGGTGCCCGGGTTTTGGGGTGCCTTCCCGGCATCAGCAGCTCCGGCATTTCCTGTTTTCCCGGGCGGTTTCCGGCACCCCGAGCCCTTCCCTGCCCCGGGGCACCGCCGCATCCCGGGCCGAGGAGGGGACACTGAGGCATGAGGGGACACTGAGGCAGGGAAGCGACAAGCGGGGTCCCCACGCCACCGGGGGCCCCTCCCTGCCAGCCCCGGGTGGATTTTTTGGGATCCCCCCCTGTCCCCCCCTCCCTGGGCGGCGCTTTGGGGACACCGGGCACGGGGACAGCGGGGCGGGGCAGCGGCGGTGTCCCCTCGGTGCCACCGCGCCCCGGGGGTGCTTTGGGGACTGTCCCCACCGCAGCCCGGCGCGGCGGCGCGGTTTCCATGGAGACCGGCTGCTTTTCCCCATCCCCGCTTTTCCTGCGCTTTTCCGTGCCCGGGCTCCGGGAGGAGGTGAGAGCCCTTGGGGACGCTCCGAGGGGACACCCCGCGACATTCGGCACCGCCGGGGGTGGCGGGACGCGCTGGCGGCTCCTCCCCGCAGCTGTCGGGGCCGATTTTGGGAGCTGCCGCAGGAGAAACCCGATGCCAGGGCGGTGGCACCGCCGTGCCCCGTGCCACGGCCGGCTTGGGGACAGGCGGGGACGCGTCCCGCGGCCAGCCCGGGGCTCCGGGGCGCTCTGGGATCCGCGGCCCGCGGGGGTTGATCCCTGCCCGGCCTCCCCCCGCAGATAAACTCTTCGGGAAGCGGCTGCTCCAGGCCGGGCGCTACATCATGTCCCACAAGGCCTGGATGAAAACGGTGCCCACGGAGAACTGCGACGTGCTGATGACATTCTCGGGTAGGGACGGGCCGAGAAACCGGGAAAACCGGGATAAGGGCGGGGTGGGACCGGGAAACCGGGATTGGGATGTGATCGGGAGAACCGGGATTGGGATGTGGCCAGGAAAACCGAGATCGGGGTGGGACCGGGAAAACCGGGATCGGGATGTGATCGGGAAAACCGGGATTGGGATGTGATCAGGAAAACCGGGATTGGGATGTGATCGGGAAAACCGGGATCGGGAAAACCGGGATAGCCGGGGCAGGAGGGCGTGGGGGTGGTAGGGAGAGCCCGGGGGCGGCAGTGGGGATGGGGGATTGGGAATTGGGGATGTGGGAATGGGGTGGGATGTGGGATGGGGGAGGGATTGGGGATGCAGGGAGGGGTGGGAACGTGGGAAGGGACAGGGAATGTGTGGATGGATGGGGACCGGGACAGGGACACGGGACAGGATGGGGACAGGGATGAGGGACACCTGGAGGGCTGGGGACAGGGATAGGGACACATGGCAGGATCGGGACTGGGGTGAGGGACATGTGGAGGGCTGGGAACCGAGATAGGGACACCTGGAGGGCTGGGGACAGGGATGAGGAATACGGGGATGGATGGGGACAGGGATGAGGGACACGGGGATGGGTGGGGACAGGGATGAGGGACACGGGGATGGATGGGGACAGGGATGAGGGACACGGGGATGGGTGGGGACAGGGATGAGGGACACGGGGATGGATGGGGACAGGGATGAGGGATGGCGGGCTGGGCCCCGGGCCGGTGACACGGGGAAGGACACGGCTCTGTCCCTGCAGACAGCACGGATGACCACACGCTGCTGTGGCTGCTGAACCACATCCGCCTGGGCATCCCCGAGCTGATCGTGCAGGTGCGGCACCACCGGCACACGCGCGTCTACGCCTTCTTCCTCACCGCCACCTACGAGAGGTGCGTGCCCGTCCCCAGAGTGTCCCCAGAGTGCCCCCAGCACTGTCCCAACACTGTCCCCACGCCGTCCCTGCAGCCTGCTGCGCGGGGCAGACGAGCTGGGGCTGCGCAAGCCGGTGAAGGCGGAGTTCGGGGGCGGCACCCGCGGCTTCTCCTGCGAGGAGGATTTCATTTATGAGAACATCGACAACGAGCTCGGCTTCTTCAGCTCCCAGGTGGGGACGGGGTGTGGGGAACGGGGGTGTGGGATACCCGGATGTGGGGTACAGGGATAGGGGGTACAGAACTTCAGCAATCCGGGGATATGGGGGTGTTGGGATATGGGGATCTGGGGAGGCTGGGTGAGGATTCAGCCACCCCTGGCACAGGGACAGGGACAGGGACAGGGACAGGGACAGGGACAGGGACAGGGACAGGCCAGGGAGGGGATAGAGTCAGGGAGGGGACAAGGACAGGAAGGGGACAAGGACAGGGACAATGGCAGTGTGTCCCCCACAGGAGCGGCAAAGCATCATCCGCTACTGGCTGGAGAACCTGCGGGCCAAGCAGGGCGAGTCCCTGCACAACATCCACTTCCTGGAGGGCCAGCCCATCAGTGAGTGTGGCACCCGGTAACGCTGCCACGGCACCCGGTGGCACTGCCATGGCACCCGGTGGCACCTGGTGGCACCGCTCCTGTAGCACGGAGCTCCCACGTGCCACCGTCCCCATTGTCCCTGAGCCAGCCCCACCACTCCGGGGCCGTGCGGGGTGGCAGTGAGGATCCTGGGCTGTGTCCCCACTGTTCCTGACCCCCTGTCCCCATTGTCCCCATCCCTGGGGCCGTGTGCTGGGCAGGGTTTGTAGGATCCTGGTGGGCACAGAGCTGTTTCCACTGTCCCTATTGTCCCTATTGTCCCTATTGTCCCTATTGTCCCTATTGTCCCCGCCCCTGCTCCCGCGCCCCCAGGGCCCCGCGGGGGTGGCAGCGGGGACCCCCGGCCGTGTCCCCGTGTCCCCGGTGTGGCTGACCCCGTGTCCCCGTGGCAGTCCCGGAGCTGGCCGCACGGGGGGTGATCCAGCAGCTGTTCCCGCTGCACGAGCAGAGGATCCTCAAGCGCCTGATGAAGTCCTGGGTGCAGGCGGTGTGCGAGGCGCAGCCCCTCGGTGAGACCAGGGGCGGTTTGGGGGTCTCGGAGGCTTTGGGGTCCCGGACCCTCAGTGAGCTGTGGGGTGAGGTGGGGTTTTGGGGTCCCGGCCCCGCTGATGTCCCCTGTGCCCCGCCCAGATGACATCTGTGACTATTTTGGGGTGAAGATTGCCATGTACTTCGCTTGGCTGGGCTTCTACACCTCGGCCATGGTGTACCCGGCCGTGTTCGGCTCCATCCTCTACACCTTCACCGACAGCGACCAGGTGGGGCCACTCTGGGGCCACTCTGGGGGCTTCCCAACCTTCCGGGGGGGTTTCCATCGCCCCTTGCGGTTCCCGTCCTTCTGTGAGGGTTTCCACACTGCTTTGAGGGTTTTCATCCCTCCTTGGGGTTTACCAGCTCTCCTTGAGGTCTTCCATCCCACCCTGTGGGGTTTTCCTTTCTTTCTTATGGGGTTTTCCCCCCTCCCTGATGGATTCCCTCCTCTCCCTCCCCTTTTCCCTCAGCGCCCCTCCCCATCCATTCCCTCGGGGCTGGGGGCACTCCCAACCCCCCGGGGCTGGGTTTGGGGGCTGTGGGGGCGGGGAGGGGACCAACCCCGGTGCAGTTGGTGCCGTCTGTCCCCCAGACCAGCCAGGACATCTCCTGCGTGGTCTTTGCCATCTTCAACGTCATCTGGGCCACGCTGTTCCTGGAGGAGTGGAAGCGCCGCGGCGCCGAGTTCGCCTACAAGTGGGGGACGCTGGACACCCCCGCAGAGTCCCTGGAGGAGCCCCGGCCCCAGTTCCGGGTCAGCCACCAGCGCGGGGTCACCTCCCTTCTGGGGTCCATTCCTGGGGGTCCTGTCCCTTGAGAGGGGGCCCATCCCCTGGGAAAGGTCCCGTCCCTTCTGGGGGATCCCATTCCTGGGGGTCCTGTCCCTTCTGGGGGTTCCATCCCCTGGGAAAGGTCCCGTCCCTTTTGGGGGATCCCATTCCTTGGTAGGCCCCCAGATTCCATCCTGAGGGGGGCTCAGCCACCAGCCCCGGGGTCCCAGGGTGGGGTCCCTGGAGCTGTGGGCGCCCCGAGGATCCCTGCCCCTGTCCCTGTGAGTCCCTGTCCCTGTCCCTGTCCCTGTTCCCATCCCTGTCCCTGTCCCTGTCCCATCCCTGTCCCTGTTCCCATCCCTGTCTCTGTCCCTGTCCCTGTCAGCCCTGTCCCTGTCCCTGTGAGTCCCTGTCCCTGTTCCTATCCCTGTCCCTGTCCCATCCCTGTCCCTGTCCCGTCCCTGTCCCTGTCCCTGTCCCATCCCTGTCCCTGTCCCATCCCTGTCCCTGTCCCTGTCCCTGTCCCTGTCCCTGTCCCTGTCCCATCCCTGTCCCTGTCCTGTCCCTGTCCCTGTCCCCTGTGGGTGCCACGGGCCGTGCCTGCAGGGCACCAAGCGGATCAGCCCCGTGACCAGCGCTGAGGAATTCTATTACCCGCCCTGGAAGCGCCTCCTGTTCCAGAGCCTCGTCAGCCTCCCCGTGTGCCTGGCCTGCCTCATCATCGTCTTCCTCCTCATGCTCGGCTGCTTCCAGCTCCAGGTGTGGCGCCGGCCTTGGGGACAGTGACAGTGGCACCAGCCTTGGGGACAGTGACAGTGGCACCGGCCTTGGGGACAGTGACAGTGGCACCGCTCTGGGGACAGTGACAGTGGCACTGCTCCTCCTGCTGGTGCTGCTCTGGGTCCTGATGCTGATCTTGACCCTGATTGTCTCCCTGTCCCTGTCCCCACCTCGTCCCTGTCCCTGTCCCCGCAGGAGTTGGTGCTCAGCATCCAGGAGCTGCCGCGTGTCCTTCGCTTCCTGCCCAAGATCATCCTGGCTGTCATTGTCACCGCCTGTGACGAGCTCTACAAGAAAGTGGCCTTGTGGCTCAATGACATGGGTGCGCTGGGGACCCTGGGGTGGCCCTGGGGTGGCCCTGGGACCCCCGGGCCCCCCTGACTCGCCCTGTGCCCTGCAGAGAATTATCGGCTTCAGAGCGCCTACGAGAAACACCTCATCATCAAAATGGTCCTGGTGAGGGGACACGGGGACATGGGGACACTGGGGGACATGGGGACACTGGGGGACATGGGGGGACGTGGGGATATGGGGGATACAGGGGCATGGGGGGACATGGGGGCATGGGGACATTGGAGACATTGGGGACACGGGGGCACACAGGGGCATGGGGACACGGGGGGGACACTGGGGGACTGGAGGGGGCCAGGATCAGGGACACAGGGGAGTGGGAGGGACTGGAGAGGTCCTGGCAGCTCTTGCTGAGGGGACAGAGGGGACTGGGGGGACTGGATGGGTCCCAGTGGCTCTTGGCGAGGGACAGAGGGGACCAGAGGGGTCCTGGCAGCTGCAGAGGTGACAGCTGGGGCTGGAGATGTCACGGAGGGAAGCAGAAGGTCTCAGGCCGCGCTGAGGGGACACCGAGGTGACCGAGGTGCCACCCCCTGTCACCGCCAGTTCCAGTTCGTCAATTCCTACCTGAGCCTTTTCTACATCGGATTCTACCTCAAGGACATGGAGCGCCTCAAGGAGGTGAGGGGACCCTGCCAGCGGGGCCGATGTCCCCACAGTGTCCCCAACACCCCTCCACCCCCCTCCACCACCACCGCATCCCTCCGGGTGTCCCCGCCTGTGTCCCCGCCCGGCGCGGCTCACGGTGTGTCTCTGTCCCTGTGTGGTGTCGCCGTGTTGTCCCTTCTGTGTCCCTTTTGTGTCCCTTCCGCAGCTCCTGCTCATCCTGTCCCTGTCGCAGAGCCTCGCGCGGCAGCTCCGGGAGGCTCTGCTCCCCTCCATCCTCCTCCACCTCCACCTGTCCCTCATCTTCCTCAGGCGCCTCCTGCGCTTTTGCTGGACCCTGGGAGTATCCAAAGTAGGAGCGCGGGGACACCCAGGGGACGTCCAGGGGACACCCAGGGGACACTCAGGGGACACTCAAGGGACACCCAGCCCGCTCAGAGTGGTGGTGGCGCTGCTGCGGCCCCGCCCCATGGGGGTGTCAGCGATGGGTGGGGGTCACAGCAGAGGGGACACTGGGGGGGTGACAGGGAGGGGAGGGGACAGCACGGGGACAGCAGAGAGGAGCAGGGACAGCACGGGGACACCACAAGAGGAGCAGGGACACTGGTGACATCAGGAGCAGGGACAGCACAAGGGAAGCAGGGACACTGTGGGGGCAGCAGAGAGGAGCAGGGACACCACGAGAAGAGCAGGGACCCTGTGGGGACATCAGGAGCAGGGACAGCACGAGAAGAGCAGGGACCCTGTGGGGACATCAGGAGCAGGGACACCCCGGGAGCACCGGGAACCCCGCGGGGCCAGGTCACAGGGACGTTCCCCGGCGACTGGCGGGGGTGACGCCGCGTCCCCCGTGTCCCGCAGATGCTGGCCACGCTGCTGATCACGCGGCAGTTCCTGCAGAACGTGCGGGAGGTGTCGCAGCCGCACCTGTACCGGCGGCTCCGGCGCGGCGAGCTGAGCGTGCGGAGCCTGCGGGAGCTCGGCCGGGCCCTGCTCCGCCTGCTCGCCCCGCGGCCGCCCCCGCACGCCCCTCCGGACGGGCAGCGCGGCGAGAAGAAATGCCTGAACGGGGGCTGCGGCGTGCCCGAGGAGGAGGAGGAGGAGGCGGGAGGGGAGGAAGAGCGGCGCGGCTCGGACTCGGAGGAGGACAGCGCGCTGGACTGCGGGCTGAAGCTGAAGAAGGTGAGCTTCATCGAGCGCGCCGAGCGCCGCGCCGAGCCCGCCGGCACCGAGGACGAGCCCTTCCTGGAGGAGGGCAGCCCCACCATGGTGGAGAAGGGCATGGACCCCGCGGCCGTGTTCGAGCTCTGCGAGGAGGAGGAGGAGGCCGAAGCGCAGCCCGGCAGCCCCGGCAGGGCGGCGGAGCCGGCGGTGCTGGCGAGGAGGAGGAGGAGGGAGGAGGAGGAGGGCGAGGAGGAAGGCAGGAAGCGCAACCGCGCCTCGTGGATTGACCCCCCCGAGGAGGATTACTCCACGCAGCTGACCCAGGCTGAGGTGGAGAGCTGCATGCAGAAGTACGAGGTGGGTGGCTTCTGTCCCCTTTGTCCCCTTGGCCCTGGACCTGCTGGGTTCCCCGAGGTGTTCTGGGGCTCTCTGAGGTGTCCCTGTGGCCATCAGGATCCCCAGGGTGTCCCCAGGGCTCGTGGGGCCCACCGAGGTGTCCCATGGGTCCCCTGAGGAGTCCCCGTGGCCATCGGGATGCCCAGGGTGTCCCATGGGGTCCCTGAGGTGCCCCCGTGTCCGGTGGCCTCCCAGAATGTCCCTTCCCGAGCCGCCCCATCAGGAGCCACCCCGGAGCCCCCGGTGACGTGGGCGCTGTCCCCGCTGTCCCCTCAGGACACCTTCCAGGACTACCAGGAGATGTTCATCCAGTTTGGCTACGTGGTGCTGTTCTCCTCGGCCTTCCCGCTGGCGGCCGCCTGCGCGCTGCTCAACAACGTCCTGGAGATCCGCAGCGACGCCTTCAAGCTCTGCACGGGCCTGCAGAGACCCTTCGGGCAGCGCGTGGCCAGCATCGGCCACTGGCAGGTGGGACAGGGGACATGGGGACATTGGGGACAGCATCGGCCACTGGCAGGTGGGACAGGGGACATTGGGGACATGGGGACAGCATCGGCCACTGGCAGGTGGGACAGGGGACATGGGGACATTGGGGACAGCATCGGCCACTGGCAGGTGGGACAGGGGACATGGGGACATTGGGGACAGCATTGGCCACCGGCAGGTGGGACAGGGGACATTGGGGACAGCGGGGACAGCAGGGACAGCATCGGCCACTGGCAGGTGGGACAGGGGACATGGGGGCATTGGGGACAGCATCGGCCACTGGCAGGTGGGACAGGGGACATGGGGACAGCAGGGACAGCAGGGACAGCATCGGCCACTGGCAGGTGGGACAGGGGACATGGGGACATTGGGGACAGCATCAGCCACTGGCAGGTGGGACAGGGGACATGGGGACATTGGAGACAGCATCGGCCACTGGCAGGTGGGACAGGGGACATGGGGACAGAGGGGACATTGGGGACAGCATCGGCCACTGGCAGGTGGGACATGGGGACATGGGGACATTGGAGACAGCATCGGCCACTGGCAGGTGGGACAGGGGACATTGGGGACAGCAGGGACAGCAGGGACAGCATCGGCCACTGGCAGGAGGGACAAGGGACGCGGGGACAGCACGGACAGCATCGGCTCAGTGTGATCCCCATTAACCACCGCACTAATTAACAAATGAACCAAAAGCCGTTTAATTACTGCCCCAAATCTGTGCTGCAGAAGGTGATGGAGGCCATGGGCATCCTGGCCATCATGGTTAACTGCTACCTGATCGCTCAGTGCGGGCAGCTGCAGCGCCTCTTCCCGGGGCTCAGCCCCCAGGCCGCCATCGTCTGCGTCGTGGTGCTCGAGGTACCGGGGGCAGCGGGGCTGGGGTCACCCCGGGGTCACCCCAGTGGGGGCTGGGGTCACCTCGCTGGCGTTTGGGGTCACCTCAGGGTCACCCCAGTGGGGTTTGGGGTGCCCAGGTTGGGTCACGGCTCAGGGAGGTGATGGCCAGGGAATTTCTGGGCTGGATGGGCCAGAAATCCCGGGGTACTGAAATCCCTGGGTACTCAAATCCCTGGACAATTAATTAATATATTCCCTGGACACTGGGGCAGATTTTGGGGTGGAAATTCTGGATTTTGGGGTAGAAGGGGTGGATTTTGGGGTGGAAATGTCAGATTTTCAGATGGAAGGGGCAGATTTTGGGATGGAAGGATGGGATTTCAGGAATGCCGGGAATGCTGAGCTGTGTCCCGGTGTCTCCAGCACTTCGCCCTGCTCCTCAAGTACGTGATCCAGGTGGCCATTCCCGACATTCCCGCCTGGGTGGCCGAGGAGATGGCCAAGCTGGAGTACCAGCGCCGCGAGGCCTTCAAGGTGGGTCCTGCTGGGGTGGCATCCCCAAGGTGTCCCCAAGGTGTCCCCAGCACCACTGGGCTCCCAGAGGTGTCCCCATGGCCAGTGGCCTGCCCAAAGTGTCCCCGACCCAGTGACCTCCCTGAGGTGTCCCCATGCCCACTGGCCCTCCCCTCCTGGGGTGTCCCCAAGCCCAGTGTCCCCTGGCTGTGCCCCACGCGTGCTGTCCCCTGTCTCTGTCCCCTTGCTGTCCCGTGGCTGTGTCCCCCGGCTGCACCCCATGCCCGATGTCCCCTGCACATCCCGTTTCCGTTCCCTCAATGTCCCCGGGCCGCGCCCCGTTCCCGGTGTCCCCTCGATGTCCCCTGTCGCTGTCCCCAGAAGCACGAGCGGCAGGCCCAGCACCACTTCCAGCAGCAGCAGCGCCGCAAGCGCGAGGAGGAGGAGCGGCAGCGCCACGCCGAGCTCCAGGCGCGCCGCGACCGCGACCCCGCCCGCGACGAGGCCGCCAAGGCCGAGGCCACCGGGCAGGACCCGGCGCACGACAAGGGCCAGGCCAAGGGGAAAAGCTCCGGCGGCTCCTCCGCGCACGGCCCCGACAAACCCAAGCGGCCCAGCTCGCTGCTGGCCACCAACAACGTGATGAAGCTGAAGCAGATCATCCCCCTGCAGGGCAAGTTCCTGTCCGGGGGCACCGGCGCGGCTGGCACCGCCGCCGCCAGGTCGCCGCAGTCGCCCACGGGCAGCGAGAACAAACTGCCGGGGTTCCTGAGCTTCAAATTCCTCAAATCGCCCGAGACTAAGCGGGACGCGGGCACCGAGAAGGTGCAGTCGCCCACCAAGCCCTTCAACCCCGGCAAGCTCTTTAATTTCGGCAAGTCCGAAGGGCTCGGTGCCAACGGGGGCGCGGCCGGAGCGTCCCCGCAGCCCCGCGCGGGGCCCTCGGCGGACGCGGGGCCCGGGAAGTCGCATCTCAACGAGGAAGGGGCGAGGGAGGAAGCGGAGAACCGGGCGGAGGAGGAGGGCGGCGGTGCCCGGCTCTGACCGGGGGCTCCGGGGGGTCGGGAGGAGCCGGGCGGGGGAGGAGAGCGGCGGTGCCCGGTTCCGAGCGGGGCTCCGGGGGCGCGGGGAACCGGAGAACCGGGCGGGGGAGGAGGAGGGCGGCGGTGCCCGGTTCTCAGCGGGGCTCCGGCGGTTCCGGCGGTTCCGGGAGCCGCCCGGTCCCTGCTGCGCGCGGCCGTGGCCGTCGGGAGCCTCTCGCCGCCGCTCGCCCGCGGGGCCGGCCCGGGAGCCGCCAGCGCCGCGCTCCGCTCCGGGGCTCTGTGCTGTGTCCCCCCGCCGTGTCCCCCCGGCTGCGTCCCCCCGTGTCCCCCCGGTCCCCCGGGCTGTGTCCCCCCGGCTGCCCCCGGCCCCGCCGCGCGGAGCCGCCGCCACCGCCCCGGGAGCCGCGGGGGGACGGCGGGGGAGGCCTGAGAGCGGCGGGGCGGCGAAACCCCGGTACCGGGGCAGGGCGCGAGTTATCCCGGTGCGGCCGGAACGGCCCGGTGCGGCCGGAGCATCCTGACACTTGCCAGGCCCAGCGGGGACAGTGATCCCGGTTTCCACGGGCACCGGGGCCGTGATCCCGGTTTCCACGGGCACCGGGGGCCGTGATCCCGGTTTTCGGAGCATCCCAAACTCTCCCACACTCCGTTTCCCCCAGAGGCGCCGCGCTCCAGCCTTGGGATCCTCCGGGAGCCTCATCCCGCTCTGGAATTCCCGGGAACCCGGGACGAGCCCGATTCAGCCGTGCCTGAACCCCGCTCCGCCCGCTCCCCCCCGCCTGGATCCCGGATCCCAGTCCCGGATCCCAGTCCCGGATCCCGGAGATCCTTCCCGGGAGTTTTCCGGCCGGGAATGGGGCGCATTTCCCGGGAATGCCGTGCATGGGCAGCGTTTCTTGCACTAAATCCCAACCCCGATGCCGCCGCCGGTGCCGCTTCTCCCAAATCCCAAATCCCAGCGGGACATTCCTGGCTCCAGCTCCGAATTCCCTGGAATTCTGTCGCAATAAAGGGCGGGACAAGGAGGGGACACGGGGAGGGACAATGGGGGAGGGGGTGGGAGCCGCTTCGCTGCTGCCGCGGGAAGGAATTCCTGGATTTCCCGGGATTCCCTGGATCCAGCGGGATCCATGCTGGGAATGCGCTCCCTCCTCTCCCTGCTTCGCTTCGCGGGGTTGGTGGCACTTGGGGACATCCATTCCCAAAGGGAAAAATCTGGAAAAAGAGGGAAAGGCTGGGAAAAGGGGGGGAGGGGGGGAGTGGTCCCAAGTCCCCTCCTGTTCCCTCTTCCCAAAAATCAGGTTGGAATTTTTTTGGGGTTTTTTCCCCCCCTCCTCTTTCGAAGAATCCATGGAATTTCAAAGAATCCGTGGAATTTTGGGGTTTGCGGGCTTTTTCGGGATCCCAAATCGAAGCCATTTTCCAGAGCAATAAGAGCAGGAAAATCCGGGATTCCCAAAGGGAAAGGATCCATGTTCCCACTCCGGGGTGGGAAAAATCCCGGTGGGATCCGGGAGGGAAATTTGGGAATGTGGGAATTGGGGATGGAGATTGGGAAGGAAAATTTGGGAACTGGGGATGGAGACCAGGATTAGGGATGGAGTTCGGGAATGGGGGTGGAGATTTGGGATCAGGGAAGGAGATTTGGGAATGTGGATGCAGGAGGATCCCAACCCCCCCACCTGCCCTGGCCTGGGATATCCTGGAGAGGTCCTGGGGCAAATCCCAGGAAAAGGGAGCCCCGGGAACGTTGGGAATTCCAGGAAAACGAGACTCCGGAATTCCAGGAGGCTCCGGCTCCTCCTCCCTCCCTCATCCCATGGGATTGTCCCAAAAATCCCCGGGAATGGCTTTGATCCCATTTCCCTCTGGAGTGGAGAATTCCCAGAGGGAAAAGCCCCAAATCTGGGGAATTTTCATCCCTTTCCCAGAAAACAACAAAAAAATCTCTGGAATTTCGGAGGAGGGAAATATTCGGGAATGGTTTTTCCTTTGATTTTTTTCCTTGGAGTGCGAATTCCGTGGGAATTCCAGGAAAGGAAGGAAAGGGAGGGGGGGAGGGGGGGGTTTAATTTATTTATTTTTAATTTATTTTTGTAAAATCCGCAATAAAAAAGAAATTTATTTCGACAGCTCATTTGCATCTCATTTGCATTTTTGAATATTTCAATTGGGCTCCGGGATGCAGAGCAGCATTCCCAACCTCTGGAAAACAAGATCCAAATATCCCCAGGAGCCAGGAAAGGATGGGAAAATCCGATTAAATCCTTGAAATTCCATCAATTTCTTGTTGATAAAAATGTGGAATTGTTGGAAAAGAAATTCCTGGAAAAAGATGCCTGGGATTTTAGCAGGAATTTTGGGAAAATCCAGGTTTTCCCAGCTCTGTGATCCCAGATTTTGGGTGGAAATGGAAGGATTTGAAGGGAAAATCCTGGAGCTGGGAATGACAGAGCTTCCTGGGGTTTGGGAATGGCCAAAATCGGGTGGGAAAATTCCCAAAAAATTCAGGATTGGGCTCTGGGAATTCCAGGAATTCCAAGCCCTGGGGGTGTCTGGGGAGGGAATCCTGGGATTTGGGAGCTGCAGGAAACAGAAAATCCCAGGATGAGGAGGAAGAGGTGGGAACTGGGCAAAAAACGCCAGAAAAATGGTGGAGTTTGGGAATTGTGGGTGGGAAGGCACCAGGAAGTGGCAGGGGGGATTTTCCCGGGAATTTTCCACAAGAATTCCTGAATCAGATCAAGGGAAGGGGGACAGAGCTCCAGGAATTGCAGGAAAAGCTGGGAACGAGCTGGAGGAGAGGGGAAGGGGGATCCCAAACCCAGGGATGGGATCCAGACTCACTTCAGGGATCCCAAATCCAGGGATGGGATGAGAACCCCAAATCCAGGGATCCCAAATCCCGAACGGGTCCCGGCCAATCCCGACCTTTCCCCCCGGAACTCCCAGCCCTGTTTTCGCCGGGACAAATCCCCATTCCCGAGGCTCCCCTTTCCCAGGGGGAAGAACAGTGGGAATTCCAGCAGGAAGTGCCAGCTCTTTAATGGAACAACATTCCCGAGCCTCGGGAACCCCGGGATCCGCCCTCCTCTCCTGGAACCCCCGGAATTCCTCCCGCAGATTCCTCAAATCCGGCTCCTCCCAGAGTTCTCCAGCTGGAAATCCCAAACCAAACCAAAATCCCGGGAATTCCGCTTGTCCTTCCCCTCCCCCCACCCCCCCAACACCGCATTCCAGGAATTCCAAAGTCGCTTCCATAAAAAAACCAACCAAACAAAACAAAACAAAACAAAAAAAACAAAACTTGGGAAAAACGGAGGCAAAGCCAAAGTTCTGGATTGAATTCCAGTCCCAAATTCTGGGAATTCCGAGCGGAGCCGTGTCCTGCTCCCCCCGAGCTTCTGGAGGAGTTTTGGCCCTTCCCAGCCCGGAATTCCGAGAGTGGATCCGGGATTTTCCGGGAAAAGGGGCGGCAGGAACCCTCCCGGAGTCAGAGCTGGGAATTGGTTCTGGGAATCTCCTGGAAAAATCCCTGCGGGTATCCCAGCAAGGGGAGGGAGAAGGGCCCCGAATTCCAGGATTCCTGCGGCGATCAGCTCCTCATGGAAAAGCAGCTGGAATTTTGGGATCATCCCGTCCTTTCCCGAGGTTCTCCGTGGATCCTGAGCCTCTGGATGGTCCCGGAGAGGCGGCTGGGAATTGTCTCAATCCCGAGGATTTGGGGAGCGAGGGATGGGCCCTGCATTCCCGGAATTCCATCCTGGATTCTTCCATCCTGGATTCTTCCAGCCCAGATCCCGAATTTCACCTTGGATTCCTGAATTCCAGCCCAGATCCCAAATTCCATCCCGGATTCCCGGATTTCCAGCCTGGACTCTGGAATTCCAGCCTGGATTCCCAGAATTCCAGCCTGGATTCTTCCAACCCAGATTGCAAATTCCAGCCCAGATCCCAGACTCCACCCTGGACCCCTGGAATTCCAGCCGGGATTCTCCCAGATCCGGGGCCGCTCCCAGTCCCGGGAATTCCGAGTGATCCCTCGGAGAGGATCCGGCGGCTCCCGGCAGAAAATCGGGATCTAAGGATTGACACTCCCGGCTTCTCCAGAGCGGGGGAAAAACAATTCCCTGGATCCAGCCCCAAAAAAATCCCGGGATCCAAATTCCCAGGGATCGGCTCCAGCCATGATCGGAGCCTGGGAAGGGGTTGGGAATTTTCTGGAAAAGTGGGAAAGGCCTCACAGTTGTGGTTGGGTTGGGAATATCCAAAGGACTCCTGGGAATTTCTCCAGGGGGATGTGAAGGGAAAAAAACCCTGGAATTTTACAGGGAGGGGATGTGGGGAATCCTGGGAAAAGGGGATTTTTGGGAAGGGAGGAGATCCCAGAAAAAGTGGGTTTTTGGGAACGAGGAATTCTGGGGTAGCACAGGGAGTAGATCCCAAGAATCCCAAAAAAGTGGAATTTTGGGGAAAAAAAAAAAAAAAAAAAAGGTGGGGGGGAGTTGTCCTGGAATTTCACAAGGAGCAGATCCGAGGAATCCCAGGAAAAAGGGAATTGTGGGAATCAGGAATTCTGGGGTACCCCAGAACAACCAGGAATTTTGGGAATCAGGGCCCCTAAGGACGAACAATCCTCCCTCTCCATAGAAACCCCATAAATACAAACCAAAAACCAGGCACGAGGCAAATCCCAAATAAATAGGGCGGATCCTGGGGGTTCCCAGCGGGTCAGGGGAGGGGCGTGGGCGGCGGGAGGAGCCCCGGGGCTGTTTCAGTGTTCCGGGGTTTAGGTGTCCTCGCTCATGTCCTGGCTGCCGGTCCGGGCGATCTTGCGCGGCGGCGCCGAGTTCTCCCCCTCCAGCTCGCCCTGCTCCTGCTCCCGCTTCTTGGCCGCATTCTGCAACGGCGCCGGGCTCAGGGCCAGCCCGGGGATGGCAGGGGGTCCGGGGGGATTGCAGGGGGATTGCAGGGGGTCCCAGGGGGATTTCAGGGGGCTCCAGGGGGATTTCAGGGGCTCCAGGGGGATTTCAGGGGCTCCAGGGGGATTGCAGGGGCACCAGGGGGATGGCAGGGGGCCCAGGGGGATTGCAGGGGGTCCCAGGGGGATTGCAGGGGCTCCAGGGGGATTGCAGGGGGTCCCAGGGGGATTGCAGGGGGTCCCAGGGGGACTGCAGGGGTCCCAAGGGGATTGCAGGGGTTCCAGGGGGATTGCAGGGGTCCCAGGGGGATTTTAGGGACTCCAGGGGGATTTTAGGGGTCCCAAGGGGATTTCAGGGGGTCCCAGGGGGATTGCAGGGGGTCCCAGGGGGATCTCAGGGGTCCCAGGGGGATTGCAGGGGGTCCCAGGGGGATTGCAGGGGGTCCCAGGGGGATTTCAGGGGTTCCAGGGGGATTTCAGGGGTCCCAGGGGGATTGCAGGGGGTCCCAGGGGGATTGCAGGGGGTCCCAGGGAGATTTCAGGGGGCTCCAGGGAAATCCAATTCCAGGCCAGACTCCCAGCATGGGGATCCCCGGTGTTCCCACATGCTGGGATTCCTAAATCTGCGGATTCCCAAACCCAAGAATTCCCAAATCCCAACATTCCCACTCCCCAGTATTCCCATTCTCAACATTCCCACACCCCAACATTCTCAATCCCATAATTCCCAAACCCAATCATTCCCCATCCCAGAGTCCCCAAATCCCATAATTCCCAAATCCCAGCATTCCCAAATTCCCAACCACAACTTCCCCTCAATCCCAATTCCCCCTCATTTCCAGGGCCAGAACCACCCCAGGATTTCCTGCCTGGAATTCCCACATTCACCATTCCTACAGGAACCATTCCTGGAATGAATCCATCCCAAATTCCCAGAAAAAACTGGGAAATTTGGATCCCAAAAGTCACCTTTTTGTCCCACTGCTGGTGGAGGTAGCGCAGGAGGATGTTTGTCTTCTCTGTCACGATAACTGGGAATAATTCCAAGGAGAAACAGGGGGAAAAAATTCAGGTTTTAGGAGGATTTCAATGGGAAAGGAGGGAGGAAAAATTGGGAATTTCTGGGGGGGAAATTGACGGTAAAGAAGGGGGAAAATAGGAATGAATAAAGGGGAAAATGGGAATTAAAAGGGGGAATACTGGGAATTAAAAGGGGGGAAGCTGGGACTGTGGGATGTCCCCGGTGGAGCCGATAAAAATTGGGATTTTCCCAGCAGGACTCACTCTGTTCCGAGGGGAATTCTCTGGTGGGCAAATACACCGAGGGCCGGCGGTTCTGGAATGGGAACGAGAGAGAGACTCAGGGACGGGATGGAAACGGGGAATGGGGGGACTTGGGAGTTCTGGGATTGGGGAATTCCAGGATTCAGGAACTCCGGGACTGAGGAATGTCAGGATTTGGGAATTCCGTGGCTAGGGAATTCTGGGATTTGGGAATTCCAAGCTTGGGGAATTCTGGGATTAAGGAATGGAGCACTCACGGAAGCCTTGCAGACGGAATCCGCATGGAACCTGCTGAAGTTGCTCTTGTTGTACACCGGGAGCCCCTTCAGGAAATCTGCCTGGGGAGCCACAATTCCCAAAAACCCCTCAGGGGACCCCAGGAACTGGTGTCTGTCCAACAGACCCCAAACTCCAGGGGCTGAAGGGAAATTCCCGGATTTGGGCAGCTCCAAACTTTCCTTCCCCAGATAAAATTCCCAGCCCCCCTCCCAAAAAACAAATGGTTCAGCCCAACTTTAGGGTGATCCCCAAACCCCCCATAAAACAAATGGTTCAGCCCAACTTTAGGGTGATCCCCAAACCCCCCATAAAACAAATGGTTCAACCCAAGTTTAAGTCACCCCTCACCCAAAAGAAATGGTTCGGGCCCTCCTTAGGGTGCCCCCCACCCATACTGGGGTGCTCCAACCTCATCCCGAGCCCAAACCCCGCCCTGGGGCTCCCCCTCACCCCAAATCCCCCGCACCCCGCCCGGAGCTCCCCTCACCGCCACCCTTGAGGGCGGGAACCCCTCACACCCCCTCAGCCCCGCCACCCCCGCCCAGGCCGCAGCGGCCGCGGGCCCTACAGGCCGGAAGCGGCCGCGGCACCGCCGCTGCGGTACCGGGAAGGCCGTGGGCGGCGCGGCGGGCCCCGGGAGCCGCGGCCGGGCCGCCGAGGCCGGCGCGGGGCCGCCATTGCGGCGGGGGGCTCACGTACCATCTTCGCCGCCACCAGCCGGGAGGAGCCGCCCCGGCCCGCCCACTGTCATGGCCGCCCGCCTCGCGCGCGCCGATTGGTCCGCGCGGCGGAACGCTGCGTTTCTATTAAACGCCGAGTCTGTCAATCATCGACGGGAGGGCTGGGTTGAGGCAGGAAGTGCCCGCACGGAAGGGCGGGGCGGGTGCAGTGCTGGAGGACCCGGATGGAGCCCGGCGCGGGGCGTGCTGGGAGTTGTAGTTTGGGCGGCGAGTCCGCTCTTTAATTAAGGGGCGGCTCATTAAGTGGCGGCTCATCAGAGGCGCGGTAAAAACAGGAGAATTCCTTCCCTATATCCCATCCCAGAGGTGATGCTGGAATCAGGAGCCCAGAGGATGGGGCAGAGGTGCTGCTGAGTGAAGAAAACTTGAATTTCACCCCTAATTTCCGCAGCCCCAACTTTCCCAAATATCTGCCCTGGAACGCCCCAGATTCCCCCTCCTCGTTAAATTGCCCACCCTAATTAACGCAGGAGACACGCTGGGATTTCAACACACTCCGCATTCTCACGTTTATAAACAAACAAACTTTTAAAAGTTGGAATAAACACACGCGAAACGCGAGGATAATTTAACAACCAAAGCAGCAGCCCGGCCCCAAACCCGTCAGGGGCACGGAATGACAGGGCCAGCGGGGCTGGGCACTCCATCCAGGGCCCGGCGGGCTCATCCCGAATTCCCAGAGAAGAATTCCCGGAGAATTCCGGGGCTCCCTCAGTGGCTCAGGGATTTCCTGCCCTTCAGCATCCGCCGCAGGATCACGGCGATCCCGCCGGGAGTGCTGATCCGTTTGATCCAGCCGTGAGTCTTCTTCCGCTTCCAGTTGTTGGGCTGGTACTCGTTCCCCCGGGACTTTCCACGGATTTGTCGGAAATTCCACGCTGGGACCGGGACGCGGCAGAGAACGGCGGCGTTGGAAGTCCCGGCAAGAGGCTCCAGAGCGCTTGGGAGCAGCGGGAAGGGAAAACCTCGCAGCAGGGAAAAACTTGGGGGAAATTAAAGCAGAGCAAGGAGTGAGAAGAGGGAAATAAAGGATAAATTTGGAATTTTAAAGTTGAGATTTCCCCTCCCGGTACCTGCGACCCCCGGCCCGCGTCCACACCGGGCCCAGCCCCGCCATTTTGCTCCGCCCGCCAACAACGCCGCTTCCCATTGGCTCCGTCCTCCCAGCCAATCACAGCCGGCGCTGCGCCGCAAGGGCTGATGGGGGTTGTAGTTCTCTCGGGGGTCGTGGCAGAGTTACCATGGCAACGGCGCCACTGCGACCTTGTCGCCTCGGGGGCTCTCGGTTGTCCCCCAGGATGTCGCAACAGGGCCATGAGGTCACTCTCAGTGCCTGAAAGGGCTCCAGGAGAGCTGGAAAGGGACCTGGGACAGGGGATGGAGGGACAGGAGCCGGGGAATGGATTTGGGATGGGAAAAGGAAGATTCCAGTGGGATTTTGGGAAGGAATTCCCAGAGCAGCTGAGCTGCTTCAGCCCTGGAATGTGCAAGGAAAGGTGGGATCAGCCTGGTATGGTCCAAGATGGGACTGGGTGGGATTTCAGGTCCTTCCAAACCAGACAATCCCAGGATTTTCCTTTTTGGGGTCAATCCCAGCCCAAGAGCAGGAGCAGCTCCAGGATTTTTTCCTCCTGGTTTTTGTTGCCTGGCAGGAATGAGGGGATGTGGCTCAACCCTCCCCGAGCCCAAAATCTGGGAAAATAAACCCAAAACTCTGCCCTGGTTTGGTGTTTAGCCTCCTGGGGATGGCACTGCCACACGTGGCACTGATGGGGTTGGGACACTGCCATATTCATGGCACTACCACACATGTGACACGTTGATGGCACTGCCATGTTTGTGGCACTGCCACCCTCATGGCACTGCCACACTCGCCCCCTTTGCCACCCCACAAGCACCACAGTGTCACTACTCCATCCCAAACGCCACCTCGGTCCTTGTCCCCAGCCCTGTCCCCTGTCCCTGTCCCCATTCCTGTCCCTCACTCTGTCCCTGTCCCTGTCCCTTCTGTCCCTGTCCTTGTCCCCATCCCTGTCCCTCACTCTGTCCCTGTCCCTGTCCCTTCTGTCCCTGTCCTTGTCCCCATCCCTGTCCCTCACTCTGTCACTGTCCCTGTCCCTTCTGCCCCTGTCCCCGTCCCTGTCCCCTCTGTCCCCATCCTTGCCCCGATCCCTGTCCCTCACTCTGTCCCCTGTCCATCAGCCGCAGTCCCTGTCCTTGTCGCCATCCCTGTCCCCATCCCTGTCCCTCACTCTGTCCCTGTCTCTGTCCCTTCTGCCCCTGTCCCCGTCCCTGTGCCCTCTGTCCCCCTCTGTCCCCATCCCTGCCCCAATCCGTGTCCCCATCCTGTCCCTCACTCTGTCCCTGTCCCTTCTGTCCCTGTCCCCATCCCTGTCCCCGTCCCTGTCCCCGTCCCTGTCCCCATCCCTGTCCCCGTCCCTGTCCCCGTCCCTGTCCCCTGTCCCCCGTCCCTGTCCCCGTCCCTGTCCCCGTCCCCGTCCCTGTCCCTGTCCCCGTCCCTGTCCCCTCTGTCCCCATCCTTGTCCCCATCCCTGTCCCCGTCCCTGTCCCCGTCCCTGTCCCCGTCGCTGTCCATCAGCCGCGGTCCCCGCCCCTCCGGAGCTCTCCGGGCTTTGCCTTTTCCATGGCGACCGCTCCAAGGACGAGCCCGGAGCGCCCCCGAGCGGGCACGGCCGGCAGTCGGGGGCATTTGGGCAATTTGGGGCGTTTTGGGGATTTTCGGGGGGGGCTGAAGGAATTCGCTCCCTCCCGCCCCCCCAAAAACGCCTGGAAAAAAAAAAAATCGGGATTTTCACCGCCCTGCTCCGCCTCTCCACCGGGAATTCTGCGGAATTCCAGGATTTGCACCGGGAACTCGGCGCAATTCCAAGGTTTGCACCGGGAATCCTGCGCAAGGATTTTTCCAGGATTTTTCCCTCCTCCCGCACCCCCGGAGCCCCTGGGCCATCGATGAGGTGAGCGGCGCTTTTCCCCCCCGGGCTGCGGGAATGTCCTGGCGCCCGAGGCGCTGCTGGGGGTGGGGATGACCCGAAAATGCGGGAATTTTTCCCGTCGGGAAAACAAGATCTGGGATGCGAGGAGGGTTGGGATGTTGTGGGGCAGAGAGGAGCCGGGAAAAACCCGGATTTGTGCAGGTGCGCCAGGGAGGGGGGAAGGAGGGGAATTATCCTGGAAAACCAACTCGGGGAGAAGCTTCCTTCATTCCTTCATTCCTTCATTCCTTCGTTCCTTCGTTCCTTCGTTCCTTCTTTCCTCCCCTCGTGATGCAACGGCGGGGAAGGATTGCTGGGGGGGAGGGGGGTCCGATCCTGCTGGAATTTCGGCCGGAATTTTGGGAAAACCTGCCCGAGGTGGAGGGAGAGGCTGGGCTGGTTCCAGTCCTGGTTCCCAGTGCCTGGTTCCAAACCCAGATCCCAAACCCTGCTCCCAAATCCTGATCCAAAAGGTTCCTGATTCTAAATCCTGATTCCAAATCCTGGTTCCTAATCCTGCTCCCGAGTCCCCCGTGCCATTCCCGGTGCCAGGATCCCAAGGCTGGATCCCGAGGCAGGATCCCAAGGCTGGATCCCGAGGCTGGATCTCTCTGGCTCCAGGATCTCTCTGGCTCCAGGATCTCTCTGCCAGATCCTGCCATTCCTGCCTCATTTCCATTCCCAGCCTTACATAAGAGGCATTGGATTCCCAAAATCCTGAATTCCTGAAATCCCAAATTCCCCGATTCCAAATTTCTCCAAATCCTGGATTCCCAAAATCCCAAAATCCCAGATTCCCAAAATTCCCATATTCCCAGATTTCTGATTTCCCAGATTCCCGATTTCCCAGATCCCCGGATTTCCAGATTCCCAAATTCCCACATTCCCACATTCCCGGATTCCCGGATCCCCGGATCCCTCGGGCAGCCGGAGCGGGGCCGGGAAGGAGCCGGGTCGGGATAATCCCCCCCCCCTCCCGTTTCCATGGCAACCGGCGCCATTCCCGCCCTCCCGCATCCATCGGGATCCGCTCCAGCCTCGCCTGCCTGGATGTGCCGGGCACGGAGCGCGGGGGAGGTGGGAGACGGGAGACGGGGACCCGGGAACCTGGGATCTGAGAATCCAGGGATCCGGGAATCTGGGATCCAGGGATCCGGGAATCTGGGATCCAGGGATCCAGGAATCTGGGATCCGAGAATCCAGGGATCTGGAATCCAGGGATCCGGGAATTTGGGATCTGAGAATCCAGGGATCTGGGATCTGAGAATCCAGGAATCTGGAATCCAGAGATCCAGGAATCTGGGATCCAAGAATCCAGGGATCTGGAATCCAGGGATCCGGGAATCTGGGATCTGAGAATCCAGGGATCCGGGAATCTGGGGATCTGGGGATCCGGGAATCTGGGAATCCAGGGAACTGGGATCCCACAGGAATGGGAACTGGGATCCCTATCCCACAGGAATGGGATCAGGATCCTGCAGGAGTGAGAACTGGGATCCCACAGGAATGGGAACTGGGATCCTGCAGGAATGGGAACTGGGATCCTGCAGGAATGATCCCACAGGAATGGGATCTGGGATCAGGATCCCGCAGGAATGGGAACTGGGATCAGGATCCCACAGGAATGGGATCTGGGATCCCACAGGAATGGGATCTGGGATCAGGATCCTGCAGGAATGGGATCTGGGATCAGGATCCCGCAGGAATGGGAACTGGGATCCTGCAGGAATGGGATCTGGGATCAGGATCCCGCAGGAATGGCATCTGTGATCCTGCAGGAATGGATCTGGGATCAGGATCCCGCAGGAATGAAATCTGGGGTCCTGATCCCGCAGGAATGGGATCTGGGATCAGGATCCCACAGGAATGAAATCTGGGGTCCTGATCCCGCAGGAATGGGATCTGGGATCCTGCAGGAATGGGATCTGGGATCAGGATCCCGCAGGAATGGCATCTGTGATCCTGCAGGAATGGGATCTGGGGTCAGGATCCCGCAGGATGGGCGCTCGGGTCCCGCTCTCTGCTCCCGCTGCCATCAATAATCAATAATTCATCAATAATTCATTCTCTGTGTTCGTTTTCCCTCCGCCATAATTAACCCCTTCCCAACCTCCGTGCCCCCATTCCCACCAGCTTTTCCCTGAACATTCCCAAAATCCCAAGATTTCAACTCCAGCAGCGAGCTTTGGGAACAGCCTGGATAATCCCACACCCCGCATTCTTTGGTTTGTTTTGTGGAGAGATTTTAATTAAATTTTAATTCCCACCTCGGATGCTGCTTCCGACCACAGCCGTGTTTATATTTAATGGGATAAATATTTCAATTTTATGGGATAAATATTTATCTTTGCGGGATAAATAATGAATCCCCAGGGCTGGAGCTTCCCTGTGCTCCACATTTATTGGGAAAAGGGAATTTTCTCTTCCAAACAGGATTTTTTTCCCCCAGGTTTTTTCTTTCAGCCAGAATAAATCCTTTTTCCAAGGGCTGTGATGGGAACTTCAGGGCTTGGAGACAGGGATGTGACCCAGAAAAAAGCAGGATGAGGGATTTTCCATGTTTCCATGTTTTTCCCTGGTTTTCCACATTTTTCCATGCTTTCCCATGGTCTTCCTTGTTTTCCCACATTTTTCCATGTTTTTCCACATTTTCCAGGGATCACAATGCTGACCAGCATCACTGACAGATCCCCAGCTGCTGGAACCAGGGCTGAATCCCTATTTTCCACATTTTTTCAAGTTTCTCCCTATTTTTTCACTTTTCACCCCCATTTCCCCCCATTTCCCCTCCAATTTTCCCTCAATTTCCTCACATTTCCCCAGTTTTCCCAGGGATCACCATGCTGACCAGCATCATTAACCAGTTCCCATTGTCACAACCCTTTGGAATTAGGACTGAATCCCATTTCCCCCCATTTTTCCCCATTTTCCCCCTAATTTCCCCATTTTCCCAGGCATCACCATGCTGACCAGCACCACCAACAGCTTCCTCTGCTGGAATTAGGACTGAATCCCATTTTTCCCTATTTTCCCCCCATTTTCCCAGGCATCACCATGCTGACCAGCACCACCAACGTCTTCCTCTGCTGGAATTAGGACTGAATCCCATTTTTCCCCATTTTCCCCCAATTTCCCCATTTTCCCAGGCATCACCATGCTGACCAGCACCACCAGCGTCTTCCTCTGCTGGAATTAGGACTGAATCCCATTTTTTCCCCATTTTTCCCCATTTTTCCCCATTTTTCCCCATTTTTCCCCCAATTTTCCCATTTCCCAGGCATCACCATGCTGACCAACATCACTGATGTCTTCCTCTGCTGGAATTAGGACTGAATCCCATTTTTCCCTATTTTCCCCCCAATTTTCCCAATTTTCCCAGGCATCACCATGCTGACCAGCACCACCAACGTCTTCCTCTGCTGGAATTAGGACTGAATCCCTATTTTCCCCACAATTTCCCCCATTTTCCCAGGCATCACCATGCTGACCAGCACCACCAGCGTCTTCCTCTGCTGGAATTAGGACTGAATCCCATTTTTTCCCCCAATTTCCCCATTTTCCAGGCATCACCATGCTGACCAGCATCACTGACGTCTTCCTCTGCTGGAATTAGGACTGAATCCCATTTCCCCCCATTTTTCCCCATTTTCCCCCCATTTTCCCAGGCATCACCATGCTGACCAGCATCACCGACAGCTTCCTCTGCTGGAATTAGGACTGAATCCCATTTTTCCCCATTTTCCTCCCAATTTTCCCAGGCATCACCATGCTGACCAGCATCACCGACGTCTTCCTCTGCTGGAATTAGGACTGAATCCCATTTTTCCTCATTTTCCCCCAATTTCCCCATTTTCCCAGGCATCACCACGCTGACCAGCATCATTAACCAGTTCCCATTGTCACAACCCTTTGGAATTAGGACTGAATCCCATTTTCCCCCATTTTCCCCCATTTTCCCCCAATTTCCCCCATTTTCCCAGGCATCACCATGCTGACCAGCACCACCACCGTCTTCCTCTGCTGGAATTAGGACTGAATCCCATTTTTTCCCCCAATTTCCCCATTTTCCAGGCATCACCATGCTGCCCAGCATCACTGACGTCTTCCTCTGCTGGAATTAGGACTGAATCCCATTTCCCCCCATTTTTCCCCATTTTCCCCCCATTTTCCCAGGCATCACCATGCTGACCAGCACCACCAACGTCTTCCTCTGCTGGAATTAGGACTGAATCCCATTTTTCCCCATTTCCCAGGCATCACCATGCTGACCAGCATCACTGATGTCTTCCTCTGCTGGAATTAGGACTGAATCCCATTTTTCCCTATTTTCCCCCCAATTTTCCCAATTTTCCCAGGCATCACCATGCTGACCAGCATCACCGACGGCTTCCTCTGCTGCCTGCTGGGCAAGACCCCCAACGCCGTGGGGCCCCTGGACAGCGTTGAGTCCAGCGACGGCTTCACGTTCCTGGAGGTGAAGCCCGGCCGGATCCTGCGCGTCCGCCACAGCGCTCCCGAGCGCCCGGGGCCCCCGGAGCCGCCGGCAGCGTCCCCCGAGCGCGGCGCCGTGCGCTGCCAGCGCCGCATCACGCTCTACCGCAACGGGCAGCTGCTGATCGAGAACCTGGCCGAGGCCTCGCGCCCCGACGGCGCCCGCAGCCCGCGGCGGTGCCCGCCGTGCCCGGCGCCCGAGGGCGAGCCGGGAGCGCCGGAGCCCGCCGGGAGCGCCGCCAAGCGCCGCAAGCGCAGGCCCAAGCGGGTGGTGACGGTGGACTGCAAGAAGCGCATCACCAGCTGCAAGGGCACGCACGGGGACGTGGTGCTGTTCTTCATCCACGGCGTCGGGGGCTCCTTGGACATCTGGAAGGAGCAGCTGGAGTTCTTCTCCAAGCTGGGCTACGAGGTGGTGGCGCCGGACCTGGCGGGGCACGGCTGCAGCTCGGCGCCGCCCGTGGCCGCCGCCTACACGTTCTACGCGCTGGCCGAGGACATGAGGGCCGTGTTCAAGCGATACGCCAAGAAAAGGAACATCCTCATCGGGCACTCCTACGGGTGAGGGGCTGGGACCGTCCTGGGGAATGGGAACGGACACAAATCCCAGCTTTAGGAGTGTGGGGATCCCATTCTGGGGGATTTGTCCCGTGTTTATCCCATTTATCCCGGGGTTTGGAGCTCCGGAATCCTTGGGATCTGTTCAAGCGTTCCCCAAGAAAAGGAGCATCCTCATCGGGCACTCCTGTGGGTAAAGGGGCTGGGGTCATCCTGGAGAATGGGGATGGTCACAAACCCCGTGCTTTAGGAGTTTGGGGTTCCCATTCTTTTTATCTCATTTTTACCCCATTTTTATCCCATTTATCCCATTTTTACCCCATTTTTATCCCATTTATCCCATTTTTATCCTGTTTATCCCGTTTATCCCATTTTTATCCCATTTATCCCATTTTTACCCGATTTTTATCCTGTTTATCCCATTTTTACCCCATTTTTATCCCATTTATCCCATTTTTATCCCATTTTTATCCCATTTATCCCATTTTTATCCCATTTTTATCCCGTTTCTCCCCTGATTCAGAGCTCCTGAGTGCCCTCGGGGTGGGCACCATCTCGGTGTCCAGCTAATCCCGAGTGGAAAGTGCAAGGGCAGGGGCTATAATTAGGATAAACCGGGATTAGGGCTCCTGATTAGGTGCAGACTAAGGAAGGAGACGGAGCCCTGCCACGCTGGCACCATGTCCCCATGTCCCCATGTCCCCTCAGGGCGCTCTTCTGCACACGAGTACCCTGAGCTGGTGCACAAAGTGATCACAATCAATATAATCAATATAATTAGTATAATGAATAATTCAAATAGGGAAGGCCAAGCAGTCGGTGGTTATTTTTAACCCTTTCAGGGTGTCCTTCTGCACGTTCCTGGCTCACGAGTACCCCGAGCTGGTGCACAAGGTGATCATGATCAACGGGGGCGGCCCCACGGCGCTGGAGCCCAGCCTGTGCTCCATCTTCAACCTGCCCCCGTGCGTGCTGCACTGCCTGTCCCCCTGCCTGGCCTGGAGCTTCCTCAAGTGAGTCACACTGCCCCCGTGGCTCTGTGCCACCCAGGGGTCACCCTGGCACTGCCACCGCTGAGGGAGGGGACAGGGGTGGCCTTTGAGGGGCTGGAATCTCCTGTCACCTCTCAGGGGACTCATGCCAGCAGTGCCACTCTGAGGGACGGGACAGGGGGTGGCTTTTGGGGGCCTGGAGGGCTGGGGCTCACCCTGGCACTGCCACCCCAAGGGAGGGGACAGATGTGGAATTTTGGGGCCGGGGTCTTGTGCCACTTCTCAGGGGGTTCATCCTGGCACTGCCACCCCGAGGGAGGGGACAGAGTGTGACTTCTGCGGGGCTGGGCTGCTCCCCCTTGCTGCCATCCCCCCAATTTCGGGCTGAGCCCCCTCCCCCCGTGCCAGGGCCGGCTTTGCCCGCCAAGGTGCCAAGGAGAAGCAGCTGCTGAAGGAGGGCAACGCCTTCAACGTCTCGTCCTTCGTGCTGAGGGCCACCATGAGCGGGCAGTACTGGCCCGAGGGCGACGAGCTGTACCACGCCGAGCTGGCCGTGCCCGTGCTGCTGGTGCACGGCATGCACGACAAGTTCGTGCCCATCGAGGAGGACCAGAGGATGGCAGAGGTACGGGGTGGCACCTCTGAGAGGGCTTTTGGGGACTCTGCCCCCCAGAAATGTGGGAGGGGGGGTGCTGTGGGGCTTTGGGGAGGGGTGGGGAGGGAGGGAGGGAAAAATCCTCCTGTGACCCAAGGGGCACTGCCAGGGTGGCACAGGGATGGGCACAGACATGGGACATGGACAAGGACACCTTGGCATGGGCAGGGACATGGGAGAGGGACACTTTGTCATGGGTGGGGACACCTCCCACTGTCCCAGGGTGCTCCCAGGGGTGGCACAGGGACAGGGACGTGGGCAGAGACACCTTGGCAGGGCAGGGACACCTCCCGCTGTCCCAGGGTGCTCCAAGCCCCGCCAGGGACATTCCTGGGAGGGGACAGAGCGGGGCAGGGACACCTCCGGCTGTCCCAGGGTGCTCCAAGCCCCGCCAGGGACATTCCTGGGAGGGGACAGAGCGGCTTTGGAGGGCCGGGGCAGGGCTGGGGCTCATCCCGGCCCTGCCGCTCCCCAGGGAGGGGACACAGCGGCCTTTGGGGGCTCGTGCCACCTGCGGGAGGGGTCTCACCGTGCCGCTGCCCCCCCGCAGATCCTGCTGATCGCCTTCCTGAAGGTGATCGACGAGGGCAGCCACATGGTGATGCTGGAGTGCCCCGACACGGTGAACACGCTGCTGCACGAGTTCGTCCTCTGGGAGCCCGACACGCCCGCGGCCCGCGGCGACGGCGACGCCAAATGAGGGCCAGCGACACGCGGGGACAGCGGGCTGGCTGCTCCCGCGGCACCGGCGGAGCGCGGAGCGGGCTCGGCCCAGCCGCCAGCCCGGGTTGTGCCCGGGGCCGAGCGAGGAGGAGCCCCGGGCTGCGATGGCAGCGCCGGGAGAGGAGCGCGGCGAGTGCGCAGGGCCGGGGACAGCGGGGACACGGCTCGGCCGGTCCCCAGCCCCGGCAGGACAGCGGGGACACGGCTCGGCCGGTCCCCAGCCCCGGACATGTCACACCGAATTCCCGACCCCAGGGGGACAGCGGGGACACGGCACGGCCGGTCCCCAGCCCCGGACATGTCACACCTGGACCCCGGACATGTCGCACCGAGTCCCCAACCCCGGGGAGCGAGCAGGAACACGGCACAGCTGGTCCCCAAATCCCGGGGACAGCGGGGACACGGCACAGCTCGTCCCCAAATCCCGGGGACAGCGGGGACACGGCACAGCTCGTCCCCAACTCCGGACACGCCACCCCCCGCGCTGGAGCGGCTCCGTCCCGGTTTTTTGTCGCCGTCGTTGTCATTCCCGCACACAGCGACACCGGGAGGACACGGAGGGTCCCGGGGACACCGGGAGGACACGGAGGGTCCCCGCAGGGATTTTTGGGGCAGTTTCAGGAGAATCCAGAGGCTTCCCACGTCGGGATTTGCCGGGATTTTGGGGGTTCCTTGTGGGGTTCGGCGGCTCCTGCTGGCATGAGGAGGAGAATGATGAGGATGAAGATTCCCGGAGTGTCCCCAGTGCCACCACGGCCACGTCCCCGCTGCCAGCGGCGCTTGCAGGGCAGAGACCCTCGGAGCCACCCCGGGCCTGTCCCGCGGCTCCGTCCCCGGGATCCGCCCCTGGAGCAGCGGGGGACAGCGGGACCCCCATTCCCGGGGATTCCCGGTGATGATTCCCGGGATTCCTGATAATTCCCGGGATTCCTGATAATTCCCGGGATTCCCGATAATTCCCGCCCGGTTCGCGGGATCCCGGAGCCCCCGATCCCCGCCGATCCCGCCCCTCCCGCACAGCCCGCCCCATTGCCGGGAGCCAGGCACGGCTGGAGGAGCCACCCGAGGATGTCGCCGGTGCCACCCGCAATGCCAGGAGGTGCCACCTGTCACCCCCCCCCTTCTCCAAAATTCCCGACATTTAAACCAAAGAAGGCGCCGACCCCAAGGACACCTTGCCCCTGTCCCTTGTCCCCAGCCTGTCCCCTGCCCCACACGGGGCTGGCACCGCACCGAGGGGCTCAGGGGACCCCGCGATGTCCCCACTGATGTCCCCGGGGTGTCCCCTGTGCCAGCCCCGCCCGCTGCTGTCTCATAATGAGAATTTTACCCCCAAACCGCCAGCAACGCCCCCAAAATGCCACGCACCGGCTGTGGGGTCACAGCTCTGTCCCCTTCCCCCGGGAGCCACATTCCTGTCGCGCTGCCACCCCCGCTGCCACCGCCGCGTCCGTGCCAGGACCCAGTAAAGCCGTGCTGAATGCCAGCCCGTGCCAAGCGTGCCAGTGAAGCCGTGCTAAATGCCAGCCGTGCCAGGACCCGTGTAAAGCCGTGCTGAATGCCAGCCCGTGCCAGGCATGCCACTAAAGCTGTGCTCAGTGCCAGCCGTGCCAGGTCCATGCTGGGAGCGCCGGGGCAGGGACGGGATCCCGGGGAAGAATTTCCTGGGAAAATCAGAATGTTTCCCCAAAATGTCCCACCCTGGAGTGCTCGGTGTCACCTTGGGCCGCTCGGTGTCACCTTGGGGTGTTTGGTGTCACCCTGGGCCACCGAGGGTGTCCCCAGGCTGCTCATGGCGCGGTGCAGGATGAGGACACCGAGGACACCCTGGTGCCACTCGGGCACAGCCAGCGGTCACAGGCCTGGGGGGGGCACGGGGACAAGGGTGGCACCCCCTGGGACTGGGGACAGCACCCACAGAGAATGGGGACAGCACCCACAGAGATTGGGGACAGCACCCACAGAGACTGGGGACAGCACCCACAGAGACTGGGGACAGCACTCACAGAGACTGGGGACAGCACCCACAGAGATTGGGGACAGCACCCACAGAGACTGGGGACAGCACCCACAGAGATTGGGGACAGCCCCGGGACCCCCTGACCGTGCTGGGAGAGTTGGGGGATGTGGGATTGGGAATGGGGGAATGGGAATGGGGAATTCAGGATTGGGAATGGGGAATTTGGGATTGGGAATGGGGGGTTTGGGATTGGGGCTGTGGGATTTGGGGTCGGGGACGGGGATTTGGGGTCGGGGCTGTGGGATTTGGGGTCGGGGATGGGGATTTGGGGCCAGGGTTTGGGATTTGGGGTCGGGGATGGGGATTTGGGGTCGGGGATGGGGATTTGGGGTCGGGGTTTGGGATTTGGGGTCGGGGTTTGGGATTTGGGGTCGGGGATGGGGATTTGGGGTCGGGGTTTGGGATTTGGGGTCGGGGATGGGGATTTGGGGTGCCGCCCGTCACGGTTGATGACGTCACACACAGGGGGCAGGGCCAAGGCGCTCAGCGCCCTCCAGTGGCCACAACCGGCACTGCCCGGTGCCACCAGCGCCACCAGCGGCACCAGCGCCCGTGTCCCCAACCTGGCACTGCCCAGAGCCACCGGTGCCCGTGTCCCCAACCTGGCACTGCCCAGCGCCACCACTGCCCGCGTCCCCAACCTGGCACTGCCCAGAGCCACCGGTGCCCGTGTCCCCAACCTGGCACTGCCCAGCGCCACCAGCGCCACCACTGCCCGCGTCCCCAACCTGGCACTGCCCAGCGCCACCACTGCCCGTGTCCCCAACCTGGCACTGCCCAGCGCCACCACTGCCCGTGTCCCCAACCTGGCACTGCCCAGCGCCACCACTGCCCGTGTCCCCAACCTGGCACTGCCCAGCGCCACCACTGCCCGCGTCCCCAACCTGGCACTGCCCAGCGCCACCACTGCCCGTGTCCCCAACCTGGCACTGCCCAGCGCCACCAGCGCCCGTGTCCCCAGCCTGGCACTGCCCAGAGCCGCCAGTGCCACCTGGTGTCCCCAGCCTGGCACTGCCCAGTGACACCCAGCGCCATCAACCGGGCCTCGATCCCCATGACCGGGAGGTGACACAGGCCCAGGACAGGGGACACAGGGCCAGGACAGGTGACACAGGGCCAGGAGAGGGGACACAGGCCCAGGACAGGGGACACAGGGCCAGGACAGGGGACACAGGGCCAGGAGAGGGGACACAGGCCCAGGGCAGGGGACACAGGGCCAGGACAGGGGACACAGAGCCAGGAGAGGGGACACAGGCCCAGGACAGGGGACACAGGGCCAGGACAGGTGACACAGGGCCAGGAGAGGGGACACAGGGCCAGGACAGGTGACACAGGCCCAGGACAGGGGACACAGGGCCAGGACAGGGGACACAGGGCCAGGACAGGGGACACAGGGCCAGGACAGGTGACACAGGGCCAGGAGAGGGGACACAGGGCCAGGAGAGGGGACACAGGCCCAGGACAGGGGACACAGGGCCAGGACAGGGGACACAGGGCCAGGACAGGTGACACAGAGCCAGGACAGGGGACACAGGGCCAGGACAGGTGACACAGGGCCAGGACAGGTGACACAGGGCCAGGAGAGGGGACACAGGGCCAGGAGAGGGGACACAGGGCCAGGACAGGGGACACAGGGCCAGGAGAGGGGACACAGAGCCAGGACAGGGGACACAGGGCCAGGACAGGGGACACAGGGCCAGGACAGGGGACACAGGGCCAGGACAGGGGACACAGGCCCAGGACAGGGGACACAGGGCCAGGACAGGTGACCCCGACCCCACAAAGCCACCAGGACGCTGCGAATCCGCTCTGGGATCGAATCCCGGCGTTAATTCCGACCCAGATTTTCCACTTTTCTGCAAGGAAATATTTCCCCACACGATTTGGGGAAATTCTCTCCCAGATTTGAAAATTTTGACATTTCCTTGAATTTCATATTCCAACCAATGGGGAGCAAAGTGGGCGGGGCTACATAATGAATATGCATGATCCTCTCCGTTGATCTATGAATATGTAAATTTTCGGGAATAAAATCCCCAAATTTTGGAGAGAAGCTCTGAGAATTTCGCATATTTTGGGAGTTCAATAATCATTCCACTTTCTTTAATTAGTTTAATTTTTCTTTAATTCTTTAAAGAAAAAAGTTTCTTAAAGTTTAATTTTTCTTTAATTTTTTTCTTTCCTTGCCTCACCCCCCTTGGGTGTGACACCCCCAAACCATGGGGGGACCCTCGGGCACCCCAAAGCGGGCACGGAGCCCTGGCACCTTCCCCAAAACATCCCAAAAATGTCCCAAAAAAAGCTGCTCCACTTTTACGACTTCATGTGACAGAATTTAAAAAAGCAAAAAAAAAAAGAAAAAGAAAAAGAAAAAAACACCAAATATTTACCAAAACTTCCAGACCTTTTTTTTTTTTTTTAAGGGGTTTTTTTCCCTTTTTTCCTTTTTTTTTTATTATTATTTTGAGGCGGATTTTCGCCATCTGGAGAATGAAAGGGCTCTGGCAGGGCCGGTGAAGTGTCAGCGAAAAGGCTTTTAAAATGTTGTTTTTATTATTATTTATGGGCTGGAACTCCAGAGAGGGAAAAGGAGCCAAAAAAGGTTCAAAAATAGATGGAAAAAGCAAAAAAAAAAAAAAAAAATCGGGATGTTTTTTCCAGAGGTGGCTGAAAAATAAAATAAAATACCTTGGAAAAACACAAATAAATTGGGGGTTTTTAGGGGTCAGGGTTTTGGGGATTGGAAATTTTTGGGATCAGGGAATTTTGGGGATCGGGGGTTTTTGGGGATTGGGGGTTTTGGGATCGGGGATTTTTGGGGTTGGGATTTTGGGATCAGGGAATTTTGGGACTGGGGATTTTGGGATCGGGGATTTTGGGATTGGGGATTTTTGGGATCGGGGGTTTTTAGGATCAGGGATTTTTGGGAATTGGGGTTTTTGTGGATTGGGGATTTTTCAGATTTTTGGGATTGGGGTTTTTGGGATCAGGGATTTTTGGGATCAGGGATTTTGATGTTTGGGGGATTTTGGGATCAGGGATTTTTGGGATCAGGGGTTTTTGGGATCAGGGATTTTGGGATCAGGGATTTTGATGATCGGGGGATTTTGGGATCAGGGGATTTTTGGGATCAGGGATTTTGGGATCGGGGATTTTGATGATCAGGGGATTTTGGGATCAGGGATTTTTGGGATCAGGGATTTTGATGTTTGGGGGATTTTTGGGATCAGGGATTTTGGGATCAGGGGTTTTGGGATCAGGGGTTTTCCCGGCTCCCGGGAGCACGGCAGCTCCTCTTGGCCAGACGGGCTGGAATTGCACAGCTGGAATTGCACAGCTGGAGTTGCACAGCTGGAATTGCACAGCTGGAATTGCATGGCTGGAATTGCACAGCTGGAGTTCCACAGCTGGAGTTGCACAGCTGGAGTTGCACAGCTGGAATTGCACAGCTGGAATTGCACAGCTGGAATTGCACAGCTGGAATTGCACAGCTGGAGTTGCACGGCTGGAGTTCCACAGCTGGAATTGCACAGCTGGAATTGCACGGCTGGAGTTGCACAGCTGGAATTGCACAGCTGGAGTTGCACAGCTGGAATTGCACAGCTGGAATTGCACAGCTGGAGCAGCTGCAGCGCTCTGCTTTGGGATTCCCAGGGATTCCAGTTGGGGTCCCCAGGGATGCTCCGGTCCGGATTCCCGGGATTCCCTGATCCAGGGCTCCCTGGATTGCTCCAGTTCAGGATTTTTGATTTGGGGTCCCTGGGAGTGCTCTGGGTACCTCGGGATGAGCTGGTCTGGGGTGCCCGGGGGTGCTCAGGCCTGGGATTCCCTGATTTGGGGTTTCTGGGATGATCCCATTCGGGATCCCCAGGGATTCCCTGATTTGGGGTTTCTGGGATGATCCCATTCGGGATTCCCAGGGATTCTCCGATTTGGGGTTTCTGGGATGATCCCATTCGGGATCCCCAGGGGTTCTCCGATTTGGGGTTTCTGGGATGATCCCATTCGGGATTCCCATGGATTCTCTGATTTGGGGTCCCCAGGGATGCTCAGGACACCTGGGAATGTTCGGGTTTGGGGTCCCCAGGAAAACCCCGATTTGGGGACAGGGCCTGGAAAGGGGATCCCAAATCCTTCCCTTCCCCTTTTCACCCCCTGTTCCCTCTCGTCCCGTTTTATTTTTGGGTGTATTTTTCTCTATTTAGGGCCTTTCCAGCTGCTTCCTTTTATCCTTTTCATTCAGAGCCTGTCATTACATTTTCCATTCTTTCAAAGAAATAAAAAAAACAAAACAAAAGCGGCTTCCCAGGGGCCCTTCCAGCTCCTCATTCCCTGAGGAAAGGGGTAGAATATCCCAAAATATCCCCCAAAAATCCCAAAAAATCAAAATAAAATCCCAAATCCTTCCACTCCCGCTTCCCTGTGGGGTTTTTAGGGGGTTTTGGGATGCGTAGGAGGGAGGAATATCCCCAAAAAAGCCTCTCCGAGCTCCCTGCATGCTGGCACATCCTTTTCCCGTCTTCTTTTGGGATCTGGCCATCCCAAATTGCTGGGGCGGGCCGGGAGCTGCCGGCTCCGGGCTCCCGCTCCCGCTTGGAATGGGGCCGGGAATGGGGAAAAGAAGATTTTTCTGCGTTTTTCTCATCCCGTTTTTCCTCTCTCCTGGCGTATTCCCAGCCCTGCTCCTGCCTCCTGGACCATCCAGGGTTAAATCCGCCTCTGGGGCACCCCAAAACCCAAAATCCATTCCCCAAAACCCAAAATCCATTCCCCAAAACCCAAAATCCATTCCCCAAAATCCAAAATCCATTCCCCAAAATCCAAAATCCATTCCCCAAAACCCAAAATCCATTCCCCAAAACCCAAAATCCATTCCCCAAAACCCAAAATCCATTCCCCAAAATCCAAAATCCATTCCCCAAACCCCAAAATCCATTCCCCAAAACCCAAAATCCATTCCCCAAAACCCAAAATCCATTCCCCAAAACCCAAAATCCATTCCCCATTCCCCAAAATCCATTCCCCAAAACCCAAAATCCATTCCCCAAAATCCACGGCTGGGACCTTTCAGGGCATCCTCACTCCTTCCCCATCCCACAGTCCATGGAAAAGTGGGGAAATTGAGGGGGTTTGACCCAAAACCTGCACAAATCCCCCCTGGATCCCCCATCCCACAGACTGGGGTCCCCGGGGTGTCCCTGGGATTGGGGTCACCCCTTCTGTCCCTCTTTTTTTATTTTTGCCCTTCCTTCCCCCCTTTTTTCCCCTTTTTTCTCTTTTCCCCCCATTTTTTCTCCCATTTTCCCAGATTTCCGCCCTTTTTTTGCCTTTTCCGCTCCTTTTTTCCTTCCTGGCTCCAGGGATAGCGGCGGGAGACGTTTCTGTCTGCCCAGGCCCGAGCCGGAATTCCCGCACGGGATTCCTGCATGGAATTCCTGCATTCCCACACCCCCACCGGATTCCAGATCCTGGATTCCCGCACGGAATTCCCACATTCCCACAGTCCTGGCATTCCCACGTTCCCTCATTCCCTGTCCCAGCTGCTGCCACCGGGAGCCACCCCTGGGGTGTCCTTGGGGAGGGGACCTGGAACCCGCTGGGGACAATTCCTGGAACCCGGGGAAATCAGGATCCAGGGAAAAACGGGAAAATCCAGGATAAAGAGAACCCAGGATAGAGAAAATCCAGGACAAGGAGAACCCAGGACAAGGAAAATCCAGGATAGGGAAAATCCAGGACAGGGAAAATCCAGGATAGGGAAAATCCAGGATAGGGAAAATCCAGGATAAAGAGGACCCAGGATAGGGAAAATCCCGGACAAGGAGAACCCAGGACAAGGAAAATCCAGGATAGGGAAAATCCAGGATAAAGAGGACCCAGGATAGGGAAAATCCCGGACAAGGAGAACCCAGGACAAGGAGAACCCAGGACAAGGAAAATCCAGGATAGGGAAAATCCAGGATAAAGAGAACCCAGGACAGGGAGAACCCAGGACAAGGAGAACCCAGGACAGGGGAAATCCAGGATAAAGAGAACCCAGGACAAGGAGAACCCAGGATAAGGAAAATCCAGGACAGGGAGAACCCAGGGAAAAACAACCCCGAGGAGAGGGAGAGCCCAGGACAGGGAGCAGCCCGGTTTTGGGCAGGAGGGGCTGGAGCGACACCTCGCCATGGAATCTCAGCATTCCAGGTGCCTCCTCCCTCCGCCTCCCCCCCGCCGCGCCGGCATCCGCCCGCGCTGGGACCGGGCCGGGACAGCGGGGCCGGGCTTTGGCCGCCGCTCGGGCCAAGGAGCCCCCCCGGGGCCCCCGCGCCCCCCTTTGATGCCGCATCCAGCGAGAAGGGTGGAAAAAAGGGTGGAAAAATGCCGCGCCGGGGCCAGGGCGGCTTGGAGAAGGGAAATGTTGTCCCGGGTCTGGCCCCGTAAACGCCGCCTGTTCCATTACAGCATCCGCGCCTGGGACGGCGGGAGGCGGCGAGGGGGGGACACCCAGAAATAAAAATAACCCCGCTGGGGACACCCGGGTGGCGGCGGGACAGAGCCGCCCCGCGCCCCGCCCGGCGGGGTCACGCCGGGGGTGCCTCTGCGCAGCCCGGGGCCAGCGGGGGCTCCGGGTGGGCGCCCCCGCCCCGGCTGCCACGTCCCGCTGGCCGCGGGCAGCTGGCACCGAGCCCCCCCCGCCGCCGCCAGCCCGGCCGGGCCCGGCCCAAGGCAAACAGGAGCGGCCGGGACGGGGCTACCGAACGGGGGCAGGGCTTGGGGACAACGGGGACACGCGGGGGACACGCGGGGGACACGCGGGGGACACGCGGGGGACACGCGGGGCTGGGCCCCCGTCCCGGAGAAGCCCAGCAGCCAGGCGGGTGTACAAGAATTGTATATTTTGTAATAAATAATGTACAAACC
Organism: Setophaga petechia; assembly: GCA_024362935.1. Taxonomy (NCBI): domain Eukaryota; kingdom Metazoa; phylum Chordata; class Aves; order Passeriformes; family Parulidae; genus Setophaga; species Setophaga petechia. The sequence continues at coordinate 165,627 of JANCRA010000037.1, forward strand.
CGCCCGAACCCGGCGCGGTGGCCGAGGTGCCGCGGGGGTGGCACCGGTCCCCGGGCGGGGGTGGCACGGCAGGGAGGGAGTTTTATCCGCGTTGTCCTTGGGGTTTCCTCCCCAAACAATCCCGGTTTTGCGGGATTCGAGGATGAAAGCAGCGCCCACAGCTCCCGGCGCGAGCACACCGGGGCTGCGCCGGTGGCACCGGGCAAAGCACCGGGCGGGGCCCCCCTTGCCATGCCCGCCCCCGCCCCGGTTTGCCCCCAGCCCCTCTTTTATTCCTTTTATTTCCATCCCGTCCGCGGGGCCGCCAGCGCGGGGCTGAGCACCAAGGGGAGGCAGCGACAGCACCGGGGGGGCGGCGGGACCCCCTCCCCACGTCCCCGCCGTCCCCCGCCCCCCGTCCCCCGCTCCGCGGGTCCCCCCGATCCTCCGGGCGTTATAAATGAGCGCGGCCAAAAGCGGCGGGGAAAGGGGGCGACAAAGCGGAGCCGGGGAGGGGGCGCGGAGGGCGCTCAGGGCCGTCCCCGCGGCCGGCCCGGTCTCCGCTGGCTGCCGGGGGTCCGGCGGGCGGCCGCGGGCCCGGCGGGGGCTCCGGAGGCGAAGTCCATCACCTCGGGGGGAGCGCGGCGCAGCTCGGAGCTCCCCATCTCCCTGCGGATCTCGGCCAGCGCCTCGGCCGGGGCGCTCAGCAGGCGCTGGAAGAGGCTCTCCCTGCCCGCCGGCCGCTCCTGGCACTCGAAGGTGACGGCCGTGCCCTCGCCCGCCCGCATCTCCCTCGAGAAGCCGTCCGAGGTGCCCGCGAAGCAGCGGCCGATGGCGATCTCCTTGGCCAGCCGCGGGCTCTGGTCCGTCACGGTGTAGATGCCGTAGTTGTGGCCCAGCGGGTCCAGCGGGGCCAGCATGGAGAAGGCCCCGGTGTGGTTGTTGTCGGCCAGCGGCGGGTGGCGGCTCAGGTAGTCCCGCAGCAGCGCGTTGACGGCCGTGCGGCGGCAGCTGCCCTGCGGCGCGATGGACACCAGGGTCCTGTCGGCCAGGCTCTGGTCGAAGAGCATCCCGCCGCACTTGAACTCCACGCAGGCGGCCGAGGCGCCGTCCAGCAGCGGGTCCCGCACGCTCCGGCTGTCCCGCAGCCCGTAGAGCTGGCCCCGCGTGCGGGGGTGGCTGCCCCCGACGTTCCTGGACCTCACCATGTACTCCTGCGGGCCCTGCAGCCGCACCTTGATGTAGCACGCGCGGAACTCCTGCGGGTTGGGCCACCACGCCAGGTAGTCGCCGGTCCAGGAGGCGACGTCGCTCTCCTTGAAGGGCACCACGTTGTACTCGTACTTGTCCACCTCCACGCGGTAGAAGCGCAGGTGGTTGGCGCTCGCCGGCGCCTCCTCGCACTCCCGCAGGCTCCGGTAGGAGTAGACGGGGCCGTTGCTCTCGTCCACGTTGTTGGGGTCGGGCTTGGCCACGTTGATCTGGAACGCCGTCTTCTTCAGCGCCGGGTCCTCGTGGTCCGAGCGGCGGTAGCCCAGCTTGCCCAGGTAGGGCTGCGCCACGCCCACGGCGTTGGGGTTCAGCTTGGGGCTGGAGGCCACGGCTTCCAGCTCCTCCCCGCCCAGCGTGGCCGTCACCAGCGCCGTGTAGGCGTCGGCGCGCCGGGCGTCGCAGAAGGCGGGCAGGCAGGCGCCGTTGGGGCCGGTGACGGCGCTGTCGAAGCGGCCCCAGGCCCGCGGGTTGCTGGGGAAGCCGGGCTGCGGCTCCAGGTTGATGAGGCTGACCACCACCCCCTCCAGCTGCTCGTAGGGGTTGAACTTCTCGTTGCTGTAGGCCCTGACCTTGACGAAGCAGCGGCGATCCTCGGGCACGTCCAGGTTGAAGAGGCGCCGCTCGCGGATCTCCAGGTTGCCCACCAGGAACGTCCTCTCCTCCCTCTTCCTCCTCCGGCCGCCCCCGGCCGGCCGCAGCACCGCCTCCTCCTCCCACAGGCCGCTCTCGGGGTTCAAGGACCACAGCTTCATCTTCCGCAGGTGCTCGGCCATCCACACCTGCCCCGCGTCCATCCTCACCTGCACGGGCCCCGCCTGCAGCGCCGCGCCGCTCTCGCCCTCGCGGAACTCCACGGCGAACATGCCGTAGGTGCGCAGGGGCACGATCTCCCCCTCGGCGTCGGCGAAGCTCAGGTCGCTGGAGGCGGCGCTGGCCGTGCCCACGTCCCTGGGGTCCACGAAGGTGACGCTGGCCTTGACGGTGCCGTTGAAAACCTCCCCGGAGGGCCGCAGGAAGGCTCCGGCCGGCAGCAGCAGCTCCCCGACGGGCTCCCGGCCGCCGGCCTCGCCCAGGGGGATGGCGTTGCTCCGCCCTCCGTCCAGCTCCACCGGCTCCTTCTTGCGCAGCATCTTCACCTCCTGGTACACGGCTCCTCCCCGCGGGTCGAAGGGCAGCACCTTGACGGCGTCCACCAGGCGCTGCTGGCCGTCCACGAAGCGAGCGACCAGGCGCTGCGTGCCGGGCGGCACCTCGATGGTGAAGGAGCCCTGGTAGCCGGTGAAGCCCACCTTCCTGCCCCCGAGGAAGATGTGGCCGAAGCGCAGCGGCTCCCCGGTGTCGGCCGCCGTCACCCGGCCCCGCACCAGCACCCGGGGCCGCGCGCAGGGCCCGCAGCCGCACTCGGCCACCACCTTGAGGGGCAGCACGGAGCCGGCGCACGGCACCTGCCGCAGCTCCATCCTCCGCACCCCGCAGCACAGCCCCGACTCCCCCCCGCAGCCCGAGGGCTCGGCGGCGCCGCCCGGGCACGGCGAGGCCGGGCAGCGCCCCACGTTGTAGTAGCGGGAGCCGCTGGCGTCCTGCGGGCACTCGCTGGGCAGCTCCACCAGGCTGGGCTCGGGCTCGGCCCTGCAGCTCTGCTGGCCCGGGGCTGGGGGCACGGAGGGGAGGGGGCGTTAGAGGGGTCGGCGGGGGTCTCGCCACCCCGGAGGGGCCCCCCGTGCGCGCTCACCCAGCACGGTGAGCTGCGCGGGCGCCGAGCGGATGGCGCCCGCCTCGGAGCTGGCTTTGCAGTGGTAGGTGCCAGCCTGCTCCGGTGCCAGCCCCTGCAGCGCCAGGCGGCCGCTGCTGCGCTCCGCTGTCCCCTCCAGCAGCGTCCCGTTGTGGTACCTGCGGGGACAGGCGACAGGCGACAGGCTCAGCGGGCACACTGCCACCCCCGCCCGTGCCCGCTGTGCCCGCCGTGCCCGCCGTGCCAGCTCACCAGTAATATTTCTGGGGCGCGGGGGTGCCCGAGGCTTTGCAGCAGAAGGTCACGTTCTGCCCGGCCTCCCGCACCCTGGCCGCGGGCTGCAGCACCATGTAGGGCTTCTCTGCAAAGGGCGAGAGGGGCAGCGAGCCCATGGGCACCCCCGGCTCGCCCCCCGCCTTGGGGTGCCCCAAAATCCGCCCCGCTTCTCACCGAGCCGCCGCAGCCTCAGGTGCGCCTCGGCCAGGCCCGAGCCGTCGGTGACGATGGGCGCCAGCCCCGGGGCGAAGCCGTCGCGGTGGGCGCTGAGGTTGGCGGCGGGGCCCGGGCACAGCCCCGAGGCCGTGAAGCGCCCCCGGGCATCGCTGCGGGCCAGCAGCGCGGGCGGGCGGCCCTCCAGGTACACGCGGGCACCCGGCAGGGCCGCCCCGGCCGCCGTCGCCACCGTGCCCCGCAGCGTGTGCCCGGGGCAGCCCGCGGGGGGCTCCGAGCCCGTGGGCAGCGGGGGCGCCGCCGAGGGGGCACCGGTGGGGTTACCTGGGCACGGGGCCGGGCGGCATTTCTGCACCTCGGTGGCGCGGCCGGGACACGGGGGGCTCTTGGCCGTGCGGCAGCTCCGGCGCCGGACGCGCGTCCCCGAGCGGCCGCAGCTGCGGGAGCAGGGACCCCAAGCGCCCCATTCCGTCCAGGCGGGCTCTGAGGGGACATTCCCGGTGGGAACGGTCACCGTGACCCGTGCGGTCCCCCCCGGGTCGCACCCTGGGCAGAGCAGCCAGAGGTGGGTGGCGCCGGGTGGCACCGGGTGGAATTTCTCAGCTGCTCCTGCTGTGGGGCTGAGAGGGGGACTCGGGTCCTTGGAGCGACCCCTGTCCTTGTCACAGCCCGGCGCCACCTCCAGGAGCCGCTCTGCGGCCGCCCCGTGTCCCCTCCCCGCAGCCCCCAGGGACAGGCGGTGGCACCGCGGGCTCGGTCCGTACCTGGGCAGGGCCCGGCGCTGCAGGGCCGCCGCTCGGTGGCTTTGCCGCGGCACCGGAGCTCCCGGAGCGGGGCCGGGCTGCGGGCGCTGCCGCAGCGCCGGGAGCGGCTCTGCGTGCCCCGGGTGCCGCAGGCGCTGCGCGAGCAGGGGCTCCACGGGGACCAGTGCGACCAGTACACGTGATCTGCGGGACACCGGGGTCACCGGGGGGTACACGTGATCTGCGGGACACCGGGGTCACCGGGGGGTACACGGGATCTGCGGGACACCGGGGTCACCGGGGGGTACACGGGATCTGCGGGACACCGGGGTCACCGGGGGGTACACGGGATCTACGGGACACCGGGGTCACCGGGGGGTACACGCGATCTGCGGGACACCGGGGTCACCGGGGGGTACACGCGATCTGCGGGACACCGGGGTCACCGGGGCGCACGGGGCTGGGGACGGCGGCCAAGGGGTTAAAGGGGGAGGGAAACGCCCCCGTCCCACAGCCCGGGTGGGACACAGGTGAGACAAACATGAAAGAGAGGTGGGACACAGGTGAGATACGGGTTGGACACAGGTGGGATGCAGGTGACATTAAGGTGAGACACAGGTGTGCCCCAGGTGTGACAGAGGTGGAACACAGGTGTGACAGCTGTGACAGAGGTGACACACAACTGTGTCAGCTGCCCCCAGGTACCCAGCTGCCCCCCAGGTGTGCCCCAGGCACCCTCGGCTCACCCAGCGGGCACAGGAAGCGCACGTGGTAGTTGGCACAGGCGGTGCCCACGGGCTGCCCCAGGTACCCCCCAGCTGCCCAGGTGTGCCCCCAGCTGCCCAGGTGTGCCCCCAGGTGTGCCCCCAGGTGTCGCAGCTCACCCAGCGGGCACAGGAAGCGCACGTGGTAGTTGGCACAGGCGGTGCCCGCGGGCTGCTCGCGGTGCAGGCAGTGGAAGCCGCGCTCGGGGCTGGCACGAACCACCTGTCCCAGGGCCTCGGGCCGGTGCCACTCGGTGCTGCGCGCCTGGATGGCCACGGGCCGGGCGCACACGCGGTCCCCGTAGTAGAACCTGATGGCCGCCAGGCTCTCGTGGTCGCCGTCACCGCCCGGGTGGTCGATGTTGAACCACGAGGTCCAGGCGGCGCCTTTGCCTGAGGGGGAGGCGGGGACGGCTTGGGGACAGCTTGGGGACAGCTTGGGATGGTTGGGGACAGCTTAGGGGTCATTTGGGATGGTTGGGGACAGCTCGGGGGTCATTTGGGATGGTTGGGGACAGCTTGGGATGCTTGGGGACAGCTTGGGGACAGCTTGGGATGGTTGGGAACAGCCTGGGGGTCATTGGGGATGGTTGGGGACAGCCTGGGGACACGGAGGGCAGAGGGTGAGGGGATTCAGGTCACCACTGAGGGGCTGGTGGGGTGGGATGGCCACTGGGGCCGTGGGGACATGGAGAGGGGACAGGTGACCCCAGGGGACACAGACAGGGGACACAGGTGACCCCAGGGGACACGGCAGGGTGGTCACCACCAGTGTCCCTGGGGGTGGCACAGGGTGGGCAGTGCCCCTGGGGACACTGGGGGACACGGTGGCCCTCGGGGTGGCCTCACCTGCCGTGCCCAGGTCCAGCTCCTCCAGGTCAGGTGTGGCTTTCCAGGGCTTCCCGCCCGTGCCAGCCTTGCCCGGCTCTGATTCGTTCTCCAGCGGCTCTGGGGACACACGGGTGGCACTGCCACATTCCCGGGGTCCCAGGCCCACCCTGTCCCTGTCCCTGTCCCGGTCCCCGTCCCTGTCCCTCCAGCCCCGCGATCCCGGGAAGGACAAATTTCCCCGATCCCATCCGCCCCTCCCCTTTGGCAGGTGCCAGCGGCCCCACCCCTCACCCCCTGCCACCAGCCCGTGCCACCACCCTGTGCCACCACCCTGTGCCACCACCCTGTGCCACCAGCCCATCCCCACCCCTTCCTCCCTTCATTCCCACTGCGAACCCCAAAACCCTGGCGGCACAAAATCCACAAACCCCAACCCAAACCCGAAACTGCTGACCCCAAATCCTCAAACCCCAACTCCCAAACCCCAAACCCCAAATCCCAAATCCCCAAATCCCCAACCCAAACCTCATCTCCCAAACCCCAAACCCCAAATCCCCAAACCCAAACCCCAGACCCCAAACCCGAACTCCCAACTCTCAACTCACCCCCAGAATTGAAACCCCAACTCCCAGCTCCCAAACCCCAAACCCCAAACCCGAAACCGCTGACCCCAAATCCCCAAACCCCAAACCCCAAACCCCAAACCTGAAACCGCTGACCCCAAATCCTCAAACCCCAAACCCAACCCCTTACCTGCCACCCTGGCAGCATCCGAGACTCCCAGCACTGCCAGCGCCACCAGCAGCTGTGCCACCCGTGCCATCATCTGTGCCACCCGTGCCATCTGTGCCACCCGTGCCAGCTGTGCCATCCGTACCAAATGTGCCACCCGTGCCAGCTGTGCCATCTGTGCTGGCTGTGCCAGCTGTGCCAGCGGTTCCAACCGTGCCAGCCGTGCCAGCTGTGCCAGCCGTGCCAGCCGTGCCAGGGCCGCTCCGGGCGCGAGTGCGGCCGCGGCGGGCCCGGCCCCGCTTTTATCGGGAGCGGAGCCCGCCCGGGGCAGCGCCGCCGCCGCCGCTCGGGTCCAGCTGCGAAAATTGGCTGAGGGATGAGCCGGGAATGCGGCGGGAGGGAGGGGAGAGGAAATAAAAATACTCGGGAATAGAAAATAAAAACTGCGGGAAAAATAAAAATACGGGAAAATAAAAATACAGGAAAATAAAAATACGGGAAAATAAAAATACAGGGAAATAAAAATACGGGTGAAATAAAAATACGGGAAAATAAAAATACGGGAAATTAAAATACGGGGAAAATAAAAATACAGGAAAAATAAAAACTGAAAACCACGGGGAAAATAAAAATAAAGGAAAAAATAATAATACAGGAAAAATAAAAACTAGAAACTACGGGGAAAATAAAATCTATGGGGAAAATATAAATAAAGGGGGAATAAAAATGCGGGAAATATAAAAAGACAGGAAAAATAAAAAAGACAGGAAAAATAAAAACTACAAATGACGGGGGAAATAAAAACTAAAAAAAACACGGGAAAAATAAACACTAAAAAGTATGGGAAAAATAAAAATACAGGACAAAATAAAAACTAAAAACTGCGGGGAAAATAAAAACAAGGGAAAAACAAAAGTACGGGAAAAGGGAAAAGAAGGAGCCGGTGCCGATCCGAGGGGTTGGAGGGGACTGAGATGGAACTGGGGGCACTGGGGGCACTGGGATGGACTGGGAGGAACCGGGGGCACTGGAGGGCACCGGGAGGGCACCGGGGGGTTCGGGATCAGCGGCCCCAGCGCACGGAAATCCCGGCGCATTCCCGGCATTCCGGCGGCTCCGAGAACCCCCCGGGGCCGGAGGGGGCACTGGGGGGACACTGGGGGGATTGGGGGCACTGGGGACACTGGGGGGATTGGGGACACTGGGGACACTGGGGACAGGGGGGGTACTGGGGACACTGGGGGCACTGGGGACACTGGGGACACTGGGGGCACTGGGGGCACTGGGGGCACTGGGGGCACTGGGGGGTACTGGGGGCACTGGGGGGATTGGGGACAGGGGGGGCACTGGGGGCACTGGGGGCACTGGGGGGATTGGGGACATTGGGGACAGGGGGGGCACTGGGGACAGGGGGGGCACTGGGGGCACTGGGGGCACTGGGGGGATTGGGGACATTGGGGACACTGGGGACACTGGGGGGACACTGGGGGGATTGGGGACACTGAGGGGGAACGGGGGACACTGGGGGCACTGGGGGCACTGGGGACAGAGGGCACAGACAGGGCAGTCCCCAGGGGGGTTCTCGTCACCCTCAGGGACACCCCCGTGCTCTGGGGGTGCTTCCCGTGTCCCTTCCCTGGGGTTTTGTGGTTTTTGGTGACATTCTGGTGGCATTTGGTGGCATTTTGGTGCAATTTTGCGGGATTTTGGTGACATTCTGGTGACATTTTGGTGACATTCTGGTGACATTCTGGTGGCATTTCAGCCCCGCGGGAGCGCGGCAGTGCCGCTGTCCCCGTGGGTGGGTGGCAGGGGCGGTGACAGCTCTGTCCCCAGCGCCGGGGGTGGCACTGCCAGGGGGTCAGGCCAGGTCCCCGAGCCAGCCCGAGGCCACCAAGGCCCTCCTGTCCCCGTGTCGGAACAGCCCCCGCTGAGGGACACCGCGCTGGGTTTTGGGGTCCCAGGGCCACCGGGGCTTTCTCCGGGGTCCCAGGGGTTTCTCTGGGGTCCCAGGGGTTTCTTTGGGGTCCCAGGGGTTTCTTTGGGGTCCCAGGGGTTTCTTTGGGGTCCCAGGGGTTTCTTTGGGGTCCCAGGGCCACCAGCACTTTATTTTTGAGGTCACAGGGCCACCAGCAGAGCTTTATTTGGGGTCACAGGAGTTTATTTGGGGTCCCAGAACCACCACCAGGGATTATTTGGGGTCCCAGGGGGTTTTTGGGGTCCCAGGGGTGTTTTGGGGTCCCAGGGGTTTTGGGGGTCCCAGTGGATTTATTTGGGGTCCCAGGGGTTTTTAGAGTCCCAGGGGTTTATGTGGAGTCACAGGGGGTTTTGGGGTCCCAGGGCCACCAGCAGGGGTTTATTTGGGGTCCCAGGGGGTTTTTGGGGTCCCAGGGCCACCACCAGGGATTATTTGGGGTCCCAGGGGGTTTTGGGGGTCCCAGGGATGTTTTGGGGTCCCAGGGGGTTTTTGGGGGGTCCCAGTGGATTTATTTGGGGTTCCAGGGGTTTTTAGAGTCCCAGGGGTTTATTTGGGGTTCCAGAGGGTTTTTGGGGTCCCAGGGTCACCACCAGGGGTTTATTTGGGGTCCCGGGGGGTTTTTGGGGTCACAGGGCCACCACCAGGGATTTATTTGGGGTCCCAGGGCGTTTTTGGGGTCCCAGGGTCACCAGCAGGGGTTTATTTGGGGTCCCGGGGGGTTTTTGGGGTCCCAGGGTCACCAGCAGGGGTTTATTTGGGGTCCCAGGGCGTTTTTGGGGTCCCAGGGTCACCCCCAGGGGTTTATTTGGGGTCCCGGGGGGTTTTTGGGGTCACAGGGCCACCACGCAGTCGCTGTCCGGGTACTCGGGGGGGCTGAGCCCGAATTTCCTGCGCAGCTCCTCGGGCACGAAGCGCCCGGCCAGGAAATGTCGCCGTCCCCGGAAGCGCCGCGCCACCTCCTTGGGGGCCGCCAGCGACACCAGCACGTCCGGGCTGATGTCACCGCTGCCACCAACCGGGCCGGGCACCCAGCCTGCCCCGGGGAGGGGACAGCGGTCACGGGGACAGCGGGGACACCCAGGGGACAGCCCGGGACACCCGGGGACAGTGGGGATACCAGGGGACACCCAGGGGACAGCGGGGACAGCCCAGGGACAGCGGGGCCACCCAGGGACAATGGGGACACCCAGGGGACAGTGGGGACACCCGGGGACACCCGGGGACAATGGGGACACCCGGGGACAATGGGGACACCCAGGGGACAGCGGGGACACCCGGGGACAGTGGGGACACCCAGGGACAATGGGGACACCCAGGGGACAGTGGGGACACCCGGGGGACAGTGGGGACACCCGGGGACGCGGAGAGGGGACAGGGGGACACCCGGGGGACCCAGCTCACCCTGCGGACAGGGGACACGAGTGACACGGGGGGACACGGAACGGTCGGCGGGGTCACGGACAGAGGACAGGCGTGACCCCGCCTTGGGGACACATGCCACCGTTGGGGACACACGGAGCGGCTCGGGGTGGCCCGGGGTCCCGTTGCTGCGGTGGACGGTGACAGGGAGGGCACAGGGAGGGCACAGGGGTGGCACAGGGAGGGCACAGGGGTGGCACGGGTGAGGGTGGCACGGGCGGGGTTTGTCCCTGCGGGGACCCAGCCCGGGGAGGGTGACACGGCCAGGCCGGGGGGGCCCCGGGGTGGGGACAGTGCCAGGCCCGGGCAGCGGGCACGGGAGTGCCAGCGGCCGGTGACGTCATGTCTGGGCCGGGCACTTTGTTATTTCCTGTGGATGTCCCCAACCCCGCCAGGCACCGCGGGGGGGTCCGGGGATGTCCCCAACCCCGCCAGGCACCGCGGGGGGGTCCGGGGATGTCCCCAACCCCGCCAGGGCACCGCGGGGGGGTCCGGGGTGACACCGCCACGGGCGCGGGGACAGCAGCGCGGGGGGACCGAGGGACACGGGGGACACCCGGGGGACACCGGGGGACACGGGCAGCACCTGAGGGGACATCCAGGCTGACGATGGGGATGCGGACGTGCCTGAGGGTGGCCAGGATGGCCGCGCACGGCTCTGTCCCCTCGGTCCCCTGTGTCCCCTCGGCTCCCAGCACCGCGTCCACCACGGCGTTGTAGGCGTCGTTGATGAGCTGCACCTGCAGGCGACAGCGACGCTGGCGGTGTCCCCGTGTCACCTCTGACGGCACAAAAACCCCGGCGGTGCCAAAAAAATAAAAAATAAAAAAAAATCCCCCCCAAGTGGAGCAGAGAGGGAGGGGCCGCGGAGCCGAGACGGCGAATTTTGGGTCAAATTCCTCCGTTCCCAGCGCTGCGAGGTTCCAAAAATAACAGAGCCGGTGGCTGCGGGCAGCGGCCGCTGGATTTTCTGGATTTTCTGGCATTCCCGGGATCCCAGCAGCGCCGGGATGGGGAGGGGAGAGGGGGAAAGGGAGGGGAGAGAGGGAGAAAAGGAGAGCGGGGGGTTTGGGGGGATTTGGGGGGTTTGGGGGGTTTGGGGGGGTTTGGGGGGATTTGGGGGGTTTGGGGGGGATTTGGGGGGGTTTGGGGGGATTTGGGGGGATTTGGGGGGATTTGGGGCTCGAGAAGGGGAAAGAGAAGAAGAGGGGGATAAGCAGGGGGGTTTCAAGGGAAGGATAAAGGGAAGGAGAAGGGGACAATCAGGGGGATTTGGGGGTTCACAGGAGGAACAGGGCAGGAGAAGGGGACAATCAGGGGGATTTGGGGGTTCACAGGGGGAACAGAGCAGGAGAAGGGGACGATCAGGGGGATTTGGGGGTTCAGAGGGGGAAAGGGGAAGGAGAAGGGGACGATCAGGGGGATTTGGGGGTTCACAGGAGGAACAGGGGAGCAGAAGGGGACAATCAGGGGGATTTGGGGGCTCAGAGGGGGAAGGAGAAGGAGAAGGGGACGATCAGGGGGATTTGGGGGTTCAGAGGGGGAAAGGGGAAGGAGAAGGGGACGATCAGGGGGATTTGGGGGTTCAGAGGGGGAACAGGGGGAGGAGAAGGGGACAATCAGGGGGGATTTGGGGGTTCACAGGAGGAACAGGGGAGCAGAAGGGGATCTGGGGCTGGGTCACCTCGGTGGGCAGGTAGGACAGGAAGGGGATGTCCATCTTCTCGCACTGCGTGGTGAAGTCGCGGTGCAGCGGGTCCGGGGAGCGCTTGGGGTAGAAGATGGTGGGCTCGTAATCCTGGGGGAAGAACGGAGCCCTGGAGCCGGGGGGGCCCGGGAGGAAGGCCGGGAGGAGGGAGAGGAGGGCGGGGGGCAGAGGTACCCACAAAGCTGCGCAGGTGGCGGGCGCACACCAACCCCACGGCCCCGTTCTGCGCCGGCCCGCACGCCACGAGCAGCGTGGGCTGCCTGCGCCGCAGCGAGCGCAGCGGGAACGCCTGGGGGACAGAGGGGACAGCGTCACACCGAGGGGACAGGGACAGCGGGGACAGCGTCACACCCAGGGGACAGGGACAGCGGGGACAGCGGGGACAGCGGGGACAGCGGGGACAGCGTCACAACCAGGGGACAGGGACAGGGACAGCGGGGACAGCGTCACACCCAGGGGACAGGGACAGGGACAGCGGGGACAGCGTCACACCGAGGGGACAGGGACAGGGACAGCGGGGACAGCGTCACACCCAGGGGACAGGGACAGCGGGGACAGCGTCACACCGAGGGGACAGGGACAGCGGGGACAGCGGGGACAGCGTCACCGAGGGGTGGCACTGGCACATGGCGGGCACTGGCACACAGCGGGGTGGCACACGGCAGGGACAGGGACAGCGGGCTGGCACTGTCACACAGGGACAGGGGGACATGGGGGATGGCGCTGTCACACAGCACCCGGCGTGGGATGGAGGTGGCACAAGGAGCAGGATGCAAATGGGATCCATAGCCGGGGATGGCACAGCATGGCACAGCATGGCACAGCATGGCACGGCACGGCACGGCACGGCATGGCACGGCACGGCAGGGCATCCACAGCAGGACTTGGGTGGTGTTACTGTCCCTACAGGGCGGCGCTCGGAGTGCGATGGAACGGGGGCCGTACTGGGGTGAGGATGGTGCCCACGGTGGGATGAAGATGGTGCCCACGGTGGGATGAAGATGATGCCCAGCAATGGGATGAGGACGGTGCCTGTGGTGGAATTCCAAGGTGGGCTCCGGGAGATGCCCGGGGTGCGATGGGGAAGGTGCCCCGGGTGGGACCAGGATGGTGCCCAGGGTGGGACCCGGATGGTGCCCAGGGTGGGATCAGGGCAGTGCCCCAGGTGGGACGGGGGTGATGCCCGCCCGGGCCGTGCCCGCAGCCCCCCCGTCCCCGTCCCGCCCGCTGCACATTCCAGGATGGCTCGGGCAGGAGGGAGGGATGGAGGGAGGGAGGGACGCTGCCTCTGTTTATCCACTGACGGATTTTTTCCCGCTCACGGATCCTGGCTCCGGGACCCGTCCGCAGTGCCCGGAGCAGGACACGGCCCCGGTAGCCCGGGCCTGGCCCCGGCCCAGCGCTGGCCACGCCGCCGGCACCTCCTGGCACCGGGGACACGACAGCGGGGACAGCGCAGGGACAGCGCGGGGACAGCGCGGGGACAGCCCGGCCGGCTGGGGGAGCCGGAGCTGGGGCAGCCCCGAGGAAGAGGAGGATGCCGAGCCCCAGGTGGGGTCAGGGATGCTGCAACAGCTCCGGCACCAAAACATTTCTGCTCCTCAGGCAGCGCTCGGAGCAGGGAAGGGCCGATGGAAAAGCTGAGGCGCTCGGGCCCGAGGCACAAAGCTGCCCTTGATGGACCCCCGCTCCTCCTCCTCCTCCTCCTCCTCCTCCTCCTCCTCCTCCTCCTGCTCCTCCTCCTGCTCCTCACATCCCGCACGAGCCCCGGGCCATTCCCGCAGCAGCGACATCGCCGGGACTCGGGGACACCGGGGCACCTCCGGGGACCCCCATGGCCCCGCCCCGACCCCCGCCGGGGACCCCGGCCCCTCCGGGTGTCCCCAGGCCCTCTGGGTGTCCCCAGCCCCTCCGGGTGTCCCCAGCCCCTCTGGGTGTCCTCAGCCCCTCTGGGTGTCCCCGGCCCCTCTGGGTGTCCCCAGGCCCTCCGGGTGTCCCCAGCCCCTCTGGGTGTCCCCAGCCCCTCTGGGTGTCCCCAGCCCCTCCGGGTGTCCCCAGGCCCACCTTGGTGACAGCCACGGCACAGGCGTGTCCCCAGATCTCGATCAGCTGCTGCCGCCCGAAGCGATAATCCTCCAGCAGCTCCTTCTCCATGGCCTCCGCCTCGGCCTGGCTGCCTTGGGGACAGTCCCCGCTCAGGACAGGGGGACAGAGCTGTGCCCACCCCCGGAGGATTCGGGACCCCGCTCCACCCCCGGGACGGGATTTTGGGACACGGGGCGAGCGCGCCGGGGGCTCGGGGTGGGCAGCGCGGTGGGGACGGGCACGGAGGTCGCACGGATGTCACAGGGATGTCACACGGATGCCACACGGATGCCACAGGGATGTCACAGGGATGTCACACGGATGCCACACGGATGTCACAGGGATGTCACAGGGATGTCACAGGGATGTCACACGGATGTCATACGGATGTCATACGGATGTCACAGGGATGCCACACGGATGTCGCACGGAGGGGACCGTGACCGCACGGGCCGCGGCGGGAGCGGCGCTCGGCCGAGCTGGCGGCGGCCCCGGTTCCCCGGTTACATAAAAGCGAACAAAGCCGCGGTTGTTCCGCCGCCGCCGAGCCCGGAGCTGGCAGCGCCCAGCGCGACAATAATTGCTCACATCTGTTGGCTTCACCTGCGCGGGCGGAGCGGCCTGGGCCGCCTCCAGCGCCCGCCGCGGCCGCCGGGAGGGAACGCGAGCCCCGCCGGGCCGGGATCCGGCGGTACCGGGGGAACCGAGCGGGGCTGGGGGGATCCAGACCCCGCCGCACCCGGGGCTGGGGGGAACCGCTCCGAGCCAGCCACGGGAGGGAACCCAGCGCTGCCGGGGGCAGCTGAGGGGGCCCGGGCTGGGGTCCCTGATTGGGGTCCCAGGCTGCAGGGTGCTCCCACCCCATCCAGGCTGTCCCCACGGACCAGCCGTGTCCTGGCAGAGCCCAAAAAATCTCTTTTCATTCCAGCAGGGCCCCAGAAAGCTCCTGGTTCCCCCATTCCCATATCCCAGTCCTTGGCTGTCCTGACAAACCTGCCAGGAAAACTTCATCCCGTCCCACATTCCCATCCCACATTCCCATCCCACATTCCCATCCCATCCCTGTCCCCAATCCTTTGGTGCCCTCTAGTGAGTCCCAGCCCTGTCCCATCCCTGTCCCAGCCCTGTCCCAGCCCTGTCCCATCCCTGTCCCAGCCCTGTCCCATCCCTGTCCCAGCCCTGTCCCAGCCCCTCGCGGGGGCTCTGGGGAGAAAACCGGGGGGAAGGGGCGGGAAGGGACCGAGCGGTGCCCGGAGCCGCTCCCGTGCCGAGCGGGGGTGGCCGGGCCCAGCTGTGTTGTCCCTCAAGCCACGTGTCCGCCGCAATTCCCGGGAACATTGTCCCTAATCGCTGCTGGCAGGGACACCCCGGGCTGGCAGGGACACCCGCTGGCTCCGCGGGGCTGGCACCGGCCCCGGGCGGGGACGCGGCCGGGGCTCCCCGAGAGTTGCGGGCTCGACCCCGGAACGCATCCCGGTCCCGCATCCCGGTCCCGCATCCCGGTCCCGCATCCCGGTCCCGCATCCCGGTCCCACATCCCCGCTCCACATCCCGACTCTTGATCCCGGCTGTGTCCCCTCTCTGCGCCCCCGATCCATATCCCAGTCCCACATCCCCGATCCATATCCCGGTTTCACGCCCCAGTCCCACATCCCGGTCCCATTCCCCGTTCCCGTTCCGTTGCTCCCTCCCGGTACAGCCCGTCCCCGCCGCCTGTCCCGCTGTTCCCGGTGTTCCGGTGTTCCCGGTATTCCCGCTGCCCTCGCAGCGTGTCCCGCTGTCCCCGCTGTCCCCGCTGTCCCCGCTGTCCCCGCTGTCCCCATCTCTGCCCATCCCGGGTCCCGCGCTCCTCTCCCGCCGCCTCCCGGAGCATCCCCGCCGCAGCCATGGAGACCCGGGATGATGCGGTTGCTGCGGCAACGGCGGCTCCGTGGGTACCGATCCCCCGCCCCGGGACCGGGGGACGCCCGAGGGGACCGGGACCCCGCCCGGGGGTGGCGCGGGCAGCGCGCGGGGCCGGCACCGAGCCGGGGCGGTCCCGGGGCAGCGGGGAGCTCCCGTCCCACCCCCGCGGGGTCCCGGCACCGGGAGCGGGGCGGTCCCGGGGCAGCCCCGGCTGAGCGGCACCGCCCGGAGCTGCCGGGGGCGCTCCTCGGGGGGACCCCCGGGCTCACCTGAGGTACCGGGGCGGCTCCCGGGACGGGCAGGGCGCGGAGCTCATGGCGGGGAGCGGGAGCGGAGCGGCGGCGGAACCGAACCCCGGCGGGAGCGGAGCGGGCGGGAGCGGCTGGACCGGATCCGCTGGAATCTCCGCGGAGCCTCCGGTCGGAGCGGATCCCCCGGGAATGCCGAGGATGCTCCGGTCGGAGCGGATTCCCTGGGAATGCCGAGGATGCTCCGGTCGGAGCGGATCCCCCGGGAATGCCGAGAATGCTCCGGTCGGAGCGGATCCCCCGGGAATGCCGAGGCTGCTCCGGTCCCACCGGATCCCCCGGGAATGCCGAGGATGCTCCGGTCGGAGTGAATCCCCCGGGAATGCCGAGAATGCTCCGGTCGGAGCGGATCCCCCGGGAATGCCGAGGATGCTCCGGTCCGAGCGGGGGGCGCTCGGCGGTGCCGCCCGGGGGGAGGCGGCTCCGGTGCCCCCGCCCCGCTCCCGGCCCGGCCCCGCTCCGGGAATGCCGCCCGTGGTTCCCACCCGGGAATTCCAACCGGGCTGCATTTTGGGGTTAAATCCCCCCAGATCGGGGCTTTCCCAGCGGGATCCGCAGCCCCGGGAGCGGGGGACACGCGGGGAGGGGACGAGGACACGGCCCCTCCCTCCATCCCAAATTCCCAGCCCGAATTCCCGGGAAAATCCCCCGGGAGACGCCGAATTCCAGGGAGAGAGAGAGCGGAGTCCGGGAGCCACGGGGTTCCCAATCCCAAAGGGGAGAGATCCCCACCCCAAAGGGGGAATCCCAACCCTAAAAGGAGGGGATCCCGATTTCCGGCGGGGAAGGGGAAACTCCCAGTTCCCAGGGGCAATCCCAACCCCCAAAGAATTCATTCATTTATTTATTCATTAATTATTTATTTATTAATTTTTAATGATCAGGCGTCAGAAGCAGCTCGGGACGGGGGGATCAGCCTGGAGAGGGGCAGGGAAGGGGCAGAAGTTGTGGGAGGAGCCGGGAGAGGCGGGCCCGGGGCTGGGGGCGGGTCTGGGGGTCACACGTAGTTCTGCAGCCCGAACTTCTCCCGGTCCAGCTCGGCCGGGGGCCGCAGGTAGTAGAGCTCCTCCAGCGTGGGGGGCACCCAGCGATCCGTGTGGAACCGGGACTCGCCCACCTGCAACGGGGAAAGGGCTGGGAACCAACGGGAATTGTGTCGGGAATTGCTGGGAATTGTGTCGGGAAAGGGCTGGGAACCAACGGGACTGTGCCGGGAATTGCCGGGAATTGTGTCAGGAATTGGGCTGGGAACCAACGGGAACTGTGTTGGGAACTGCCAGGAATTGTGTTGGGAACTGCCAGGAATTGTGTCAGGAATTGTGTCGGGAATTGTGCTGGGAATTGTGTCAGGAATTGCCAGGAATTGTGTCGGGAATTGGGAGGGGAATCAATGGGAATTGTGTCAGGAATTGCCAGGAATTGTGTCAGGAATTGTGTCGGGAATTGTGTCGGGAATTGGGCGGGGAATTGTGTCAGGAATTGCCAGGAATTGTGCTGGGAACTGGGAGGGGAACCAATGGGAATTGTGTCAGGAATTGGGAGGGGAATCAATGGGAATTGTGCTGGGAATTGCCAGGAATTGTGTTGGGGATTGCCAGGAATTGTGTCGGGAATTGGGCAGGGAATTGTGTCGGGGATTGCCAGGAATTGTGTCGGGAATTGCCAGGAATTTTGTTGGGAATTGGGAGGGGAATCAATGGCAATTGTGTCAAGAATTGTCCAGAACTGTGTTGGGAATTGAGTAGGGAATTGTGTTGGGAATTGGGCAGGGAATCACTGGGAATTGTGTTGGGAATTGGGCAGGGAATCACTGGGAATTGTGCCGGGAATTGGGTGGGGAATCACTGGGAATTGTGTTGGGAATTGGGCGGGGAATCACTGGGAATTGTGTTGGGAATTGGGCGGGGAATCACTGGGAATTGTGTCGGGAATTGTCCAGAACTGTGCTGGGAATTGGACTGGGAATCAATGAGAATTGTGTTGGGAATTGGGCGGGGAATCACTGGGAATTGTGTCGGGAACTGTCCAGAACTGTGCTGGGAATCACCCGGAGTTCCCGGGATTCTCCGCCCCAGGCGGGGCCTGGCAGCCAGGGGTGAGCCCCGAGTGCCAGGGGACCCCAAATCCCTGGGAGGGACCCAAACCCAGGGGATCCCACGGAGCCAAATCCATGGGGATGGCTGCATCCCATGGGATCCCAGAGGAGCCCCCCCGTCCTGCCCCTTTCCCCCCAGGAATCCCAAACCTTCCAGCCTGGAACGTCCCGCATGATCTTGGCCTCCTCCTCCAGGTTCTCCCGCAGCAACCGCAGAGTCCTGAGGGACACAGGGCACGGGAAGGGACCCTGACCCCACACAGGGGACCCCGATCCCAAAGGGGACCCCAATCCCGTACAGGGGACCCCAATCCCAAATGAAGTTCCCAATCCCATAAAGGAAGTTCCCAATCCCAAAGGGAACTCCCAGCCCCGCACCTGCGGTCAGACTCCGCCTGCAGCAGCGGCATCAGCGCGATCCGAGCCTCCAGCTCCTCGATCAGCAACCGCCTGCAGGGGCAGCAACGGGGGAATGGGGCACTGGGAGCACTGGGAATGGGCCACTGGGAGCACTGGGAATGGGGCACTGGGGGCACTGGGGGCACTGGGAATGGGGCACTGGGGGCACTGGGAATGGGGCACTGGGGGGACTGGGAGCACTGGGAGCACTGGGAATGGGGCACTGGGGGGACTGGGAGCACTGGGAGCTCTGGGAATGGGGCACTGGGAGCACTGGGAATGGGGCACTGGGAGCACTGGGAATGGGGCACTGCGGGGTGCGGGAGCCGGGCGTGAGAAGCCCACCCCGGGGCCAGAAGCGCACGGAGGAGCCTCGGGGAGCCCCGGGACCGGGCCGGGGGTGCCCGCGGGGGGCTCGGAGCGTCACCTGCGCTCGCGGTTCCACTTGACGAGGGTGTAGTATCCGAGCAGGAGGCTCCCGACGCCGAGCGCGAACAGGCTGTACCCTGAGGGCCGTGAGGGGAGCGGGGGCGCTCAGCGCGGAGCGGCCGCACGGCCCCGCTCCTGCCCCCGCCGCCCCTCGGCGGCGCCTCCGCGGCTCCCCCCGGGCTCACCTGAGAGGCCGCGGCGCGGGAGGTGCCGCTTGTAGTCGATGGGGCCGTAGCCGCCCGGCGGGGCCATGTCCTGCTTCACCTTCGGCGCCGCCATCGCGGCGCTGCTCGGTGACGTCACTGCGCCGCGCCCCCGGCCCGCCCAGCTCCCGCGCGCGGGAAGCTCACGTGATGCAGCCACGTGAGCGATGGGGACCCCACTTAAAGGGGCAACGCGCGCTCAAAAGGGCAATGACAGCTCGATTGCTGGGATCATTCCCCTGTCCAATGGGATCATCCTCCTGCCCAATGGGATCCATCGATTCCTTGGGATCATCTCCCGCCCCATGGGATCCATCGACTCCTGGGATCATCCTCCCGCCCCATGGGATCCATCGATTCCTTGGGATCATCCTCCCGCCCAATGGGATCATCCTCCCGCCCCATGGGATCCATCGACTCCTGGGACCATCCTCCCGCCCAATGGGATCATCCTCCCGCCCCATGGGATCCATCGATTCCTGGGATCATCCTCCCGCCCCATGGGATCCATCGATTCCTGGGATCATCCTCCCGCCCAATGGGATCCATCGATTCCTCGGGATCATCCTCCCGCCCAATGGGATCCATCGATTCCTGGGATCATCCTCCCGCCCAATGGGATCCATCGATTCCTGGGATCATCCTCCCGCCCCATGGGATCCATCGATTCCTGGGATCATCCTCCCGCCCCATGGGATCCATCGATTCCCTGGGATCATCCTCCCGCCCAATGGGATCCATCGATTCCCTGGGATCATCCTCCTGCCCAATGGGATCCATCGATTCCTTGGGATCATCCTCCTGCCCAATGGGATCCATCGATTCCTTGGGATCATCTCCCGCCCCATGGGATCCATCGATTCCTGGGATCATCCTCTGGCCCAATGGGATCCATCGATTCCTGGGATCATCTCCCACCCAATGGGATCCAGGAGTTTCTCTGTTTATTGTCATTCCAATTCCACTCCCCCCCCCCCAATTAATTACTGATTAATTAACGATTCTGGATCCTTCCATTGGCGGGATTAGTGAGGATTATTAAATTTTGGGATTTATTCTGGAATATTTTGAGTCCCAACAAATCCAAGGGAAAAAAATCCCACCCTGTTCTCCTTCATTCCCAAAGGAGAGGGAAAAATAAGCCAGATTTAGGTTTTTCCCCAAAATCTCCCAGAATTTCCTCCATTTCACCCCTTCCTGCAGCCTGAATTCCCAGTTTTCCATCTGGGATTCAGCTTTGGGAATTCAATTCCAATTCTTCCCCAAAAACAAAGGGAATAACTGGGTGGGAGAACCCAGAGGTAAAGGAAGAATTCCCAAAATGAGGATAAAACCAGACATGGAATAAAACTCAACCCCCAATCTGCTGGAATTTACAGAGAAAGACATCTCTGGGATTTGGGAATTCCAAAAGCCTCCAGGATTTGGGAATGCCAAAGGGGATCCAGGAGATGTCTGGGATTCCAAAAGCCTCGAGGATTTGGGAATCCTAAAGGGGATCTGAGAGATCTCTGGGACTCCAGAATTCCAAAAGCCTCGAGGATTTGGGAATGCCAAAGGAGATCCAGGGGATCTCTGGGATTCCAGAATTCCAAAAGCCTCGAGGACTTGGGAATCCCAAAGGGGATCTGAGAGATCTCTGGGATTCCAGAACTCCAAAAGCCTCGAGGATCTGGGAATCCCAAAGGGGATCCAGGAGATCTCTGGGATTCCAGAATTCCAAAAGGGATCCAAGAGATCTCTGGGATTTGGGAATTCCAAAAGCCTCGAGGATCTGGGAATCCCAGAGGGGATCCAGGAGATCTCTGGGATTTGGGAATCCCAAAGGGGAACCAGGAGATCTCTGGGATTTGGGAATTCCAAAAGGGGATCCAGGAGACCTCTGGGATTTGGGAATCCCAAAGGGGATCCAGGAGATTTCTGGGATTTGGGAATTCCAAAAGCCTCGAGGACTTGGGAATCCCAAAGGGGATCCAGGAGATCTCTGGGATCTGGGAATCCCAAAGGGGATCCAAGAGATCTCTGGGATTTGGGAATTCCAAAAGCCTCGAGGATTTGGGAATGCCAAAGGGGATCCAGGAGATCTCGGGGATCTGGGAATCCTAAAAGGGATTCAAGGGCCTCAGGGAATCCAGAAATCCAAAAGCCCTCAGGAATTTGGGAATCCCAAAATGGATCCCACAGATCTCGGGGATTCCGGAATCCCAAAGGGGATCCAATCAGAGAATCCCAAATTCCAAAGGGGATCCAGCAGCAGGGACAACCCCAGGATTTGTTCCCAAATCCCCCTCTCCTCCACCATTCCCAAACATTTCCCTTCCAGGGCAGAATTCCACAATGGGAATTTTCCATTTCTTTGTGGTTTTTTTTTTCCCCCGTTTTTCCCATTTTTTGTGGGGCTTTTTCCTGGAAAAAGGAGACTGGGAAGAGGTTTGGAAAATCTGTATTGAAGAGCTGGAACAACTTTGAACCTGAACCATCCCAATCCCAAGAACCCCCACGGGAACAGGGAACTGGGACTGCGAAGGAAAAACCATCCCGGCGTTCCAACATGGAATCTTGGAATTCCAACATGGAATCCTTTCCCAGACTGATCCCAAGCTCGGCAGAAACGTGGATGGAGTCAAACAAATCCTCCAAACTCCCGGCAGCATTCCAAGAATGTTCTGGAAAAAACCACGTCAGAACCAGGCTGGATCCCAGGAGCCTCATTCCAGGTGGGAACTTGGAGTTTCAGCCCCATCCCATAAAATATTTTGGTTTTCCAGCCCCAATCCATGCTGGATTTTCCTCCCCTTCAAAACAAATGTTTCCCCCATCCCCGAATTAATTTTTCTTTGGGATTTATCCTGAATTATCCATAAAAAAAAAAAAAAATCAGGATGGAATATTTGCAAGTCTGGATGCAGAGACTTGTTTGGATTTTTGATTCCAAATCCTTCAATTCCAACATTCCTGATTATTTTAATGAACCAAAATTGGCTGAAATTCCAATTTCCAAGGAAATTCTGCTGGGATCCAGAAAGTTTTGACATTGTTTTTATCCCATTAAATCCTTCTGTGACTCTTCCATTCCCTGGGTTTTTTTTCAGGAATCATTCAAACTCTGGGAATAAATGAACCAGGTTTCCCCCACCCCAAAACCAAAAAAAAATTTATTTTAAATGGAGGAATTCTGTTGGGATTTTTTTTGGGGGGAATAAATGAACTTTTTCCAAACGTTGGCATCCATGAGGAAATAACCAGGAGAGGAAAATTCCCCCGAACCAACCCCAAAAAATTCCACGTGGGAAAGGAACGGCAACTCTTCCATAAAATCCAATGGAATTGAAGGAATTCCACGTTGGTGGCATCTCCCAGTCCAAGCTTGGAATGAAAAGAAAACTCCAGATTCCAAAATTCCAACCCAATTCCCACATCTGAACTCTTCACATCCCTATGGAAAACACCCCAAAACCCACACCCAGCTGGGAATTCCGGGGGTTTTATCCAACAAATCCCAGTTTGGAAAACAAGGCTGTTGTTTTGTTTTTCTCCTAAACTAAATCCCTAAACATGGAAACAGCAGGAAAAGTGGGAAAAGGGAGGGGGTTTGTCCCTCGGATCCGAGGGGGGTGATCCCGAAGGAATTCTTGGCTTCAGCAATTCCTAAGAAAATAAATCCGGATTTTCCTCAATTCCCCCCCCCCCCCACACTTTTTTTTTAATATATATAGATCTCTAAATTATATATATTTATAATTTCCCCAAGAAAATTCCCCAAATTTCCCAAAGAATTCGCCTCACTGGAATAAGGCCTGGAATTCTGCCCCTTGGATTCGTCTGGAATTCAGGAAGAAGCCCAAGGAAAAAGAGGACGAGAAACCAAAAATGAAACCAAACTGGCCCACAGATGGATTTTGGGTTGAACCTCTGGAATTCCCAAAAAAAAAACAATGGAAAACTCCATCCCAAATGGACACAGGAGCATGCTTGGGATGCCTGGAAGAACTCGAACCACGGAGGGAAGGATTGGGAACGGCCGGAATTCCCAATGGGAATCGGGAATGGCTCCCAACCCTCCCTGCCTGCATCAGCTTCTGGAATTCCTATAAATTTTGGAATAATATCCCTCAAAACAACAACAGAAAAGGAAGGAAAAAAACCAAAACAAAACAAAAAAAAACCAACCCAACCAACCCTCCCAAAGGAAAAAAAATTCCCAAAAAGTTTTGCTTTGGAGTCTCTGGGAACGTCGGGAAAGCCCAAAATTCGCGGGATGAGAAAGAACCAAGGTGGATTTTGTCTCTCAGTAACTGCAAGGTTTGGAAACTACCAACGGTTCCAAAGTCTGATTCCAACCAGAATCCAAGGAAAAAAGTGGGAATTTCCCGCAGCAATTCCCACCTCCCAGCCAAGGTTTGGGCGGCAGCCAATCCCCAAGGGAGAAAACCAAACCAAACTCAACCAGAACCGGGGATTTGCGCTTCTCCTGCTGCTGCTGCTGCTTCTTGGGATCGTCGGGATTTTGGGATCTCGGGAGGTGCCGCCTGCTCTCCCGGCTGGAGGAGGAGCAGGGATAAGGAGCAGCCATGAACTCGGCTCACTAAACGCAGGATGGGGCTGGAATTCCTCTCTCCACGCCCCAAAATTCCGGAATTCCGGAGCGTTCCCGGCAAAAAGTTCGGCGTTGGCGAAGGCAGAGAGGAGTCGCTGAGTCCTTTCATGGTTTGTTTTTTTTTTTTTTTGTGCTGGTGCCAAAAAAATTTCAAAACTAAATACGGAAAAAAGCCAACCAAAAAAAAAAAAAAAAAAAATTAAGGAATTCTTCCCCCTTTCCCTGCCAGCTTCCATGAAAAATCTGGGAGCCAACGGAGCCGGGCTTCGGCCACCCCGACGCGGTCACTTCTCCCGGCAGGGACGGATGAGGAGTGGTGGTGCTGCATCCTAGAAAGCCTCTGGGCATTATCCAGCTGGGATTAAAGCAGATTCCACGGAATTGTGGTAGAAAAGAAAGGATGGCAGAGCCTGGAAAAGTTCTCCCTCGGGAATTATTTCCACGTGGCCGACTGTGGGATGGAGCGGGGCGGGATCATGTCCAGGAGATACTCGCGCTGCCGCTCCACGGCCGAGGCCGACTTGTGCACGGCCAGCGCGGGGCTGACGAAGGGCAGGGCCCCACCTGTGGGGAAAAGGGAATTCTGGGTCATGGAACAGCTTGGGAATAAGGGAAAAGTAATGAAAAATCGCATAGAAAAGTAAGGTTTAAACTTGGATTATCCCAGTGCAATCCAGCGCCAAACTCATCCCAAGAAACACAAAGGTTTTGGATCAAAAATCAGGATTTGAGCCCTGTGGAATTATGGAGTCATGGAATGGCTCAGGAATGAGGGAAAAATAATGAAAATGCACATGGAAAAGTAATTCCCACCCCAAAAATTGGGAAGTTTGGGCAGTGATGACACCAACTTTCACTTTAAAATTTTGGCATTGTTCCACAAAAATTCCCACCCAAAACTGGTAATTCTGGCTGGTGATGACACCAACTTTCACCTGAAACCCTCGGCATCACCCCATGAAAATTCCCACCCAGAATCCGGGAGCTGAGGCGGTGATCCCCAGGGAACGTGGGGTGCCCGGGGCCGTACCTGTGCTGATGGGGTTTTTCTTCCAGGCGGCGCCGCCCTTGCTGCCGGCCCTGTCTCCGTGCTTGCCGGGCCGGCCGCCCAGCGCGGCGCTGCCCGAGGAGCTCTGCAGCTTGGGCGAGGAGCTGAAGGAGTGCAGCACCCCCCGGGAGCCGCCCCGCGACAGCTGGCTGGAGCTCTGCAGGGAGCAAAGACACAATCACCTGGCGTGCTGCTGAACTGCGGGATCCTGGGACTGGATATCTCTGGGACAGGGTGATCTCTGGGAGTGGATGATCTTTGGGACAGGATGATTGTTGGGACAGGATGATCTCTGGGACAGGATGATCTTTGGGACTAGATGATCTTTGGGATTGGATGATCTCTGGGACAGGGTGATTTTTGGGACAGGACGATTGTTGGGACAGGACGATTGTTGGGACTGGATGATCTCTGGGATTGGATGATCTTTGGGAGAGGATGATCTCTGGGATTGGATGATCTTTGGGACTGGATGATTTTTGGGACTGGAGGATCTCCAGGAATGGATAATCTCCAGGATAGGATGCTCTCTGGGCCCAGATGCTCTCTGGGCCTGCATGATCTTTGGGCCTGGATGATCTTTGGGATTGGACAATCTCTGGGCCTGGATGCTCTCTGGGCCTGGATGATCTTTGGGCCTGGATGATCTTCGGGATTGGATGCTCTCTGGGCCTGGATAATCTCTGGGCCTGGATGCTCTCTGGGCCTGGATGCTCCCTGGGCCTGGATGATCTTTGGGATTGGATGCTCTCTGGTCCTGGATGCTCTCTAGGCCTGGATGCTCTCTGGGCCTGGATGATTTTTGGGATTGGATAATCTCTGGGCCTGGATGATCTTTGGGATTGGATGCTCTCTGGGCCCGGATGCTCTTCAGAGCCTGGCACAACACCCACAACCCCCCCACCCTAAACCCACCCCGAGGCCCACACCCCCAGGCCACCCCCCAGCCCGGGACCATTTTCCCTCAGGCAATGGCGGCTCTGGGTGCTCCCTCACCTGCTTGAGCGCGTGGTGCTGCCCCACGGGCTCGGCCTTGGGCTGCCCGGGCGGGGCCGTCTGCTGCAGGATCCTCTGCTCGATCTCCTGCTCCTGCTGCAGGGCCTTGACGAAGGCGGCCTTGAGCCGGTTCGTGTGCTCGGCCTTCAGGGCCTTCTTCTGGTTGGAGGCCATGCAGGTCTCGCACATGATGGTGCCGTTCTTCTCCTCCCGCCAGCGGCACGTGAAGTCCGTGTGGCACTGGGCACACAGGTAGGGCTCCCGGCAGGACACGGCCACCGCCACCTTCCCTGGGGGACAAACATGGCGGGTCAGCCCCAGGGTCACCTTCCCTGGGGGACAAACATGGCGGGTCAGCCCCAGGGTCACCTTCCCTGGGGGACAAACATGGCGGGTCAGCCCCAGGGTCACCTTCCCTGAGGGACAAACATGGCGGGTCAGCCCCAGGGCCACCTTCCCTGAGGGACAAACACCTGGGACTGGCCACTGCCACCTTCCCTGGGGGACAAACACCTGGGACTGGCCACTGCCACCTTCCCTGAGGGACAAACATGGCGGGTCAGCCCCAGGGTCACCTTCCCTTGGGGACAAACACCTGGGACTGGCCTCCATCACCTTCCCTGAGGGACAAACATGGCGGGTCAGCCCCAGTGTGGTTTCAGTGAGGTTTAAATGATTTCTGGGAAGTTCAAACGATTCCTGTCACATTTTAACCCTGCATTTCTGGAGGTTTAACTGATCCCAGTCGGGTTTAACTGATCCCTGTCACGTTTAAATGATCCCAGCCAGGTCTAAGTGATCCCCAGCCGGGTTTAACTGACCCCAGCCAGGTTTAACTGATCCCAGCCGGGTTTAACTGACCCCAACCAGGTTTAAGTGATCCCCAGCCAGGTTTAACTGACCCCAGCCAGGTTTAAGTGATCCCCAGCCGGGTTTAACTGATCCCAGCCAGGTTTAAGCCGGGCTCTGCCCCTCCCGGGCTCACCTTGGCTCTCCAGCAGGTTCTGCACCACCTCCTCCAGCCCCACCAGGTAGATGAACTCGTTGTTGGCGGCGCTGGGCAGGAAGTTCATCTCGGGCGCGGGCGGTTTGGGCGGGGGGATCTCCAGCAGGGTCTTCTCCAGCTGCTTGCGCAGCGCCAGCTTGGCCGCGGCCTGGCGGCTGCCCGGGGCCTCGCCCGTGCCCCCCAGCGCCGTGCCACCCGCGGGCGCCGCGCCAGCCTGGCCCGAGGGCACCGCCGAGCCCTTCAGGGACGTGGGGGACGCCTGCGGAGAGAATGGGATCCATGGGATCAGTGGGAATCAGAGAACAGGATCCATGGGATCAGTGGGAATCAGAGAACAGGATCCATGGGATCAATCGGAATCAGAGAACAGGATCCATGGGATCAATGGGAATCAGAGAATAGGATCCATGGGATCAATGGGAATCAGAGAACAGGATCCATGGGATCAATGGGAATCAGAGAATAGGATCCATGGGATCAATGGGATCACTGGGAATCAGAGAATAGGATCCATGGGATCAATGGGATCCCTGGGAATCAGGGGAGTCCCCAGTGCCACCCGCCGGGGCCGTGCCCGCCTGGGAGATGTTGATGTTGGTCATTCCCACCATTCCCACCCCATTCCCAGCGGGAATTCCCAGCAGGAATTCTGGGAACCCTTACCTGGGGATGTTGATGTTGGTCATTCCCACCACTCCCACCCCATTCCCAGCGGGAATTCCCAGCAGGAATCCCAGGAAGGCTCACCTGGGGGATGTTGACCAGCAGGCTGGCGTTGGGCACGTTGGCCACGCGGATCAGGCCCTGCTGGATGATCCTCTGGCCCTGGATCTGCACCGAGGGCACCGAGGCGCGCGGGGCCAGCAGCAGCGGCGGCGGGCCCGTGCTCGAGTGCTGCCGGATGGTGTGGATTTGCTGGGAAAACGAGGAAAAGGGGTTGGGAATCCATGGCATTGGTGGGACAGAAAGGATAATTACAGGGAAAACCATGGAAAAGCAGGAATTGCCTTCCACCCCCCCTCCCAAAAAGCGCCCAGGAGCCAGAACCCCCTGAACTAACCCCAAAATCCCGTTTTTATGGGAGCACACACCACGGGATGCTCAAACCCAGCAGAGCGGGGAAATCCCGAATCTTTCCATGGAATGGGCAGGGGACGGGGGGAAGCTCACCTGGGCCCCTCGGACCAGGGGGGGGCATCACGATCTGGGGGCTCTGCTTGGAGGCGGCTGCTTGGCCCCCCCGGAGCAGCGGGGGCGGGAGCCCGGAGCCCGGGACGCGGCTGGAGGAGGGCTGGAAAAACGGGAAAAACGGGAAAAACCGGTCAGAGCAGGGCTGGGAAACGGGGAAAACAATGGGGGAATAATGGGGGGAAAAGGATGGGAGAGATGGGAATGGGGGAAAACGGGTTGGGAAAGCTGGAAATGGGATAAAAATGGGGGGAGGAAGTGTTGGGAATTGTGGGAATGGGGAATGGAAATGTTGGGATTTGTGGGAATGGAAGTGTTGGGATCCGTGGAGGGAAAGGAAAAGCAGGGGAGGAAAAAAGGGAGGAGGGAAGAAAAACATTGGGAAAAATCCTGGGAGAGAAATCAGGAGAAAGGAAAAGCTCCAGGAGAAATCATGGAAGAGGAAAAGGAATCACAGAAAGGAAAAGATCTGGGAAAAATCCTGGGAAAGGAAAAGCAGGAAAAGAAAAGGAGGAGGGAAGAAAAAGATCTGGAAAAATAATGGAGGAGGAAAAGGAATGAGGAGAGAGGAGTTGGAAAAGCTGCTGCCCGAGGATTCCTGGGATTCCAATCCTCAAATTCCCTCCTGGTGCTGGGCTGGGATATTCCCAAAATTCCAAACTTTCCTCTGCATCCCAATCCTGGCATTTCCTCCTTCCCAGCCCCTGGGACCAGAGATCTCCCCCTTCCCCAGGATTGGGGATGTTGGGAATTCCATCCCATTCCCAGGGAATCTCTCAGCTCCTCCCTCTGGAACTCCTGGACACTCCAGCAAAACTCAACCAGGTTAATTCACTCAAAATTCCAAAGGAACTGTTGGCATAAACTGGATTTTTTGGGATTAACTCTGACATTCCCTGAAGGTTTTCCAGTTCCTCTGCAAGTGATTCCAAGGTAAAGATTCCCACACCTCTGGATTTGGGAATGGCTCCTAAAGCAGAGCAAATCCCTCCCTTTCCTGGAATTCTGGAGGTTTTCCAAACCCTTTTCCAAGGAAAACCCCTCGTGCTGGAGCAGTTTGAGAATTTGGGTCCCATTATCCCAGGAACACAAAAAGCAGCAATGTCCTAATCCCAAAGGATTCCAGGGGTGAGTGACAGCTGTCCATGGATTCCTGGAACCTCCTTCCCTGAGGATTCCAAGGATTTAATTCAGTCTGGAATGGGATTTTTTCCAACCCTGAATCCTGGGATTCCCTCCCAGAAAATCCTGGGATTCTCTCAGCAATTCCAGAGTGAATTCCCCGTTTCCCCCAGGAATTCCCTGGCTCAGCAGTCCCAGTGCAGATCCCAGCCCACCTTTCCCCTGTCCCGTTATCCCTAAACCCGTGGGAGCTGGGCCATCCTGGCAGCTTTTCCCGGGAATTCCCGGCTCTTCCCGGGTGTTTCCCGGGTTTCTCCCGGCTCCCACTGACCTGGAGGGAAGTTTTCCCAGCGGGAACAGCCTGAGGGCCCCGCACCAAGGGCGGGGGCGTGGCCGCAGCGCCTCCAGAGGGGCCCGAGGAAAGCTGGAAAAGGAAAAAGCGGAAAGAGAGCAGCGGGAAAAGGCGGGAGAGCGGGAATGCAGAGAGCAGGGAGAGAGCCCGGAGCATCCGAGGGAGCATCCTGGGGAATGCACGGGAAAATCCTTGGGAATGCACGGGAAAATCCTTGGGAATGCACGGGAAAATCCTTGGGAATGCACGGGAAAGTCCTTGGGAACGGCACCCACTCCTCCTGCTCCGGTCCAGGGGAAAGGGTTTGGGAATTGGAGGGAAAATCCTTGGGAACTGGGAGGAAGATCCTTGGGAATTAGCAGGAAAATTGGTAGGAATTAGTGGGAAAATCCTTGGGAACTGGCAGGAAAGTCCTTGGGGACTGGCAGGAAAAACCCAGGAAAGGGGAGACACCAGGGACTTAAAAATCCTGGGAAAATGCTAAAAAATGCCAGAAAAAGTTTAAAAAAATCCAGGAAAAGAGCTTCCAAAAATCCAGGAAAAAGGCCACAGCAGGGGGTTAGAAACCCCAGGAAAAGGGCTGGGAATTCCTGGAAAAGGGCTGGGAATTCCTGGAAAAGCAGGATTTTCCTACCTTGGGCGCCGGCGTCTCCTTCTGGCTCTGGCTCTGCCGGAGCTTCTTGAGCAGCACCAGCTTGGCCTCCTCCAGCCTCAGCTCCTCCTGCAGCTGCTTGATCAGGCGCTCCCGCTGCTCCGGGCTCCGCTGGAATGCCAGAAAATCCCAGGGAAATCCCAGGGAAATCCCAGGGAAATCCCAGGGAAAGGGGGAGAACCCCGGGGGAAGGGCAGAGGCACAGGCACGGTGAGAATTCCCAGCTGGGACTGGGGAGTGGGAGAAGTGAGCGGGGAGGGAGTTCCGAGGGGAAAATCTGGGATTTTTCCATGAAAAAATTCATGGCAAAGAGTAAATGAGGAGAATTCCCAGCTGGAATTGGCTCCTGGGCTTTGGGATCGTGAATGAATGGGAATGAATGGAGCTGGGAGGGGAAAATGTGGCTGATCCTGGGTTTTTCTGACCCTAGCCTGGCTAATCCTGACCCAATCCTGGTGAATCCTGACCCAATCCCAGTTTTCCCAAACCAATCCAAGTTAACTCTGACCCAATCCCAATTAATCCTGACCCAATCCCAGCTAACCTGACCCAATCCCAGTTTTCCCAAACCAATCCAAGTTAACTCTGACCCAATCCCAGTTAATCCAGACCCAATCCCAGTTACTCCCAGTTAATCCAGACCCAATCCCAGTTACTCCTGGCCCAATCCCATTTCCTCCCAGTTAATCCAGACCCAGCCCCAGTTACCCTGACCCAATCCCAGTTACCCCTGACCCAATCCCAGTTACCCTTGACCCAATCCTAGTTACTCCCAGTTAATCCAGACCCAATCCCAGTTCCTCCCAGTCACCCCTGACCCAATCCCAGTTAATCCTGACCTAATCCCAGTCACCCCAGAGCCAATCCCAGTCACCCCAGACCCAATCCCAGTTGCTCCCAGTCACCCCAGACCCAGTCCCAGTTCCTCCCAGCAGCTCTCACCAGCAGGGCCTCGGTGCCGGGCTCGGGCAGGGCCAGCCGGGCCAGCCCGTTGACGCGGGGGCTCGAGGGCTCGTTGTCCGACAGCACGATCACATCCGGGGAGGGAACGCGCCGCTCCCGCCGGCACTCCCTGGGAACAACCGGGAAACAACCGGGAACGGGTCAGGATCCCCCGGGAAACAACCGGGAACGGGTCAGGATCCCCCGGGAAACAACCGGGAATGGGTCAGGATCCCCAGGAAACAACCGGGAACGGGTCAGGATCCCCAGGGAATGGGAAACAACCGGGAAACAACCGGGAACGGGTCAGGATCCCCAGGGAATGGGAAACAACCGGGAAACAACCGGGAACGGGTCAGGATCCCCCGGGAAACAACCGGGAACGGGTCAGGATCCCAGGGAACAACCGGGAACGGGTCAGGATCCCCAGGGGAACAACCAGGAACGGGTCAGGATCCCCAGGGGAACAACCGGGAATGGGTCAGGATTCCCAGGGAACAACTGGGAACGGGTCAGGATCCCCAGGGGAACAACCGGGAACGGGTCAGGATCCCCAGGAAACAACCGGGAACGGGTCAGGATCCCCCAGGAAACAACCGGGAAACAACCGGGAACGGGTCAGGATCCCCCGGGAAACAACCGGGAACGGGTCAGGATCCCCCGGGAAACAACCGGGAATGGGTCAGGATCCCCAGGGGAACAACTGGGAAACAACCGGGAACGGGTCAGGATCCCCAGGGGAACAACCAGGAAACAAATGGGAACGGGTCAGGATCCCCAGGGAAACAAACGGGAACGGGTCAGGATCCCAGGGAAACAACCGGGAAACAACCGGGAACGGGTCAGGATCCCCAGGGAATGGGAAACAACCGGGAACGGGTCAGGATCCCCAGGAAACAACCGGGAACGGGTCAGGATCCCAGGGAAACAACCGGGAACGGGTCAGGATCCCCAGGGAATGGGAAACAACCGGGAACGGGTCAGGATTGCCAGGGAAACAACTGGGAAACAACCGGGAACGGGTCAGGATCCCCAGGAAACGGGAAACAACCGGGTCAGCATCCCCAGGGAAACAAGGGAATGGGTCAGGATTCCCAGGGAAACGGGGACAAACCTGGGGATGGGTCAGCATTCCCAGGGAAATGGGACACAAACCCAGGAATGGGGTCAGTGCAGGGGCAGAAAACCCCAGGAACACAGGGAGCAAATCCCAGGGAAAACAGGGTCAGTACAGGGGGAGCAAATCCTGGGAATGGGGTCACTGTGGGAGCAGCCTTTCCAACACTCCTCCAGCCCTTTTCCAACCCTTTTCCAACCCTTTCCCAACTGTTTTCCAGCCCCTTTTCCATTCCTTCTCCAGGGTTTCTCCAGTCCTTTCCCAGCCCTCTTTCCAAGCCTTTTCCAGCCCCCCCAGGGAATTCCAGGGCTGGGAAAAGGGCCCAGGGTAGGAATTTCAGGAATGGGAGAATTCCAAAGGGTCTGGAACGCCCTCTAGAGGGCACAGCGAGCCCGGGAAACCCCAAATCCAGGGAATCCCCAAATCCAGGCATTTCCCTCTGAAGTGGCACAGGGGGACCATTCCCAGCTTTTCCTCAGAGCTGGAAAACTGGGATTGACTGGGTTGGGATAAAGGCTGGGAATGAGAAATTCCCAACTCCCAAACTACTTTTCCTGCTGCAATTCCAGGAATTCCATTGGCAGCTCCAAGGAAATGGGGCTGGGATGGGGTCTGGATCAGCAGGAATTGCCTCTGGAATGGGCTGGGATTCTCTTCCCAACTTTTCCACCATTCCAAAAGAAAAACCAGGAACGTGGCACCAGAACCTCCCAAAAGCTGAACTCCAACTCCACCCCAGCCACATCCCAGTAAAAACCAGGATGAGAAGGGACCCAAACCCTCCCCCAAGCCCAAGAATTCCCGGAATCCCAGGGAACCCTCACCCTTTGGATGTGCTCATGTCCACGGGCTCATCCCCTGCTGCCGGCAGCTCCACTTTGATGGTGGCTTTGACTTCCCCACTTTTCAGCATTCCCGGGACTTTCCCGGCCCCGGGATCCGCTTTGATCTTCATGTCCCCCTCGGAGCTGAGCTCGGCTCCCAGGATTCCTTTGTCCATCCTGAGTTTTTTACTGTCGGGCTCCGAGTCCCGCTCCAGGGCGCGCTTCTGGCTGCGGGTGCGGCATGAGTCCTCACTCATGGTGAGGGCCTGCGGGAACGGCCGGGAAAGGGTTAAACACGGCGGGAACGGCGGGAAAAACCACGGGGAAAACAGCCCGGGAAAGGGTTAAAAACACCGGGAACAGCAGGGGGGAAATACCCCGGGAAAGGGTTAAAAACACCGGGAACAACAGGGAGAAAATACCCCGGGAAAAGGGTTAAAAACCCCGGGAACAGCAGGAGGGAAATACCCCGGGGAAAGGGTTAAAAACACCGGGAACAGCAGGGACAAAATACCCCGGGGAAAGGGTTAAAAACCCCGGGAACAGCAGGAGGGAAACAGCCCGGGAATGGGTTAAAAACACCGGGAACAGCAGGGAGAAAATACCCCGGGAAAGGGTTAAAAACACCGGGAACAGCAGGGAGAAAATACCCCGGGAAAGGGTTAAAGACACCGGGAACAGCAGGGGGGAAACATCCCGGGAAAGGGTTAAAAACACCGGGGAAAAAAAACCCCGGGAAAGGAGGGGAACGATGTGCCAGGAAAGGGTTAAAAATCCCGGGAACAGCAGGGGGGAAACAGCCCGGGAAAGGGTTAAAAACACCGGGGGAAAAATCCCGGGAAAATGTAAAAACGCCAGGGAATGGCGGGAAAAATAATGGGGAAAATACTCCAGGAAAGGGTTAAAAACAGCAGGGGAGGAAAAATGCCGAGAAAGGGTTAAAAACACTGGGAATGGCAGGGAAAAATCCTGGGAGAAAAATCCTGGGAAGGGGTTAAAAACATTGGGGATGGCAGGGAAAAATCGTGGGGAAAGAGGGGGGGGAAATCCCAGGAAAAGAGAGACATCAAGGGGTTAAAATCCCAGGAAAAGGGGGAAAAAATCCCTGGAAAAAGGAGACAACAAAGGGTTAAAAAATCCTGGGAAAGGAGGGGGGAAAACCCCGGGAAAAGGGAGGAAAATATCCCGGGAAAACGGGAGAGAAAGGAGAGCTGAAAGTCCCGGGAAAAGTAAAAATTCCCGGGAAAAGATCCCGGGAGCTGGGAGACAACAAGGAGGGAAAAATCTGGGAAAGGAGCTGGAAAACCCCGGGAAAAGGGAGACACGAAGGGGTTAAAAATCCCGGGATTTTGGGATGGAATTCCTGCATTTCCAACCAGGACAAAGTCTGGGAAGAGCAACCCAGGAAAGGCTGGGAGAGGAAGGGAAAAACCCTGGAAAAGGGGCTGGAAAATCCCAGGAAAAGGGAGGGGGAAAGGGGCTGGAAAATCCCTGGAAATGGGCTGGGAAAGGGATGGGAAATCCCTGGAAAAGTGAAGGGACAGGGCTGGAAAAGCCCTGGGAAAGGGAATTCCCGGTGTTTTTCCTGCTGGAAATCTCTCCCAGGAGAATTCCAGCCCATCCCAGTACCCAGGGCAGGAAAAGGGAGAAATAAAGGAAAGAATTCCACCAAAATCCCAGGGAACTCTTGGAAAAGGAGGATTTGCAGGATTTTCCAGGCAGGGGAATAGGGTTGGATTTGGAGGGAAACTCCCAAATAAAATCCTGATAAAAATTCCAATAAAATTCCAAAAGAAAAGGAGAAACTTGGGCTGAAGGTTCCATCTTTTCCTACACCCTGGAGTTCTTCTCCTGGAGGTTTGGAAGCCAAAATTCCAACAACCAAAACTCCAGGAACAGAAAATTCCCAGAGGTGGCAAAGTGGGATTCCAACACTTCCAGATGTTTTCCACGGATTTGCTGCTCCCAAGGATTCCCAGGAGGAATTCCTGGACGCCCAGCCTTGGACCATCCCCAAATCCCTGAGAATTCCCTTTTCTGGGAATATTTTCCGGAGATTCCCAAAATCCGCGGGAATTCCGGGCTGAGCGATGCCAGTCCTTGGATGTGGCAATGCCAGGGGAAATTCCCAAACTTTTCTCTGGGAATTCAGCGCCAATCCCGCGTTTCCCACCCCAGACCTGGGGATCCCAACAGGTGGAGGAGCGGGACGGGGCCCCGGGGAGGCGCCGCTGCCGCTTTTCCCGGGATTCCGGGACGGGGATCCCGGGAAGGGCCGGGCGAGGGCAATCCCCGGTCCCGCCGGGATTCCCGGGCCGGCATTCCAAGGGTTAAGCGCTGCCATTTCCGCGCCATTCCCGAGAAATCTCCGGGAACAAAATGGCAGCGCTTAACCCTTGGAATGCCGGCCGGGACCGGGAATTCCCGCCGGGAATGCCGGGCTGGCCCCGCTCCCCGCGGGAACTCCCGCCCCCATCCCGCCGCGGTTCCTCCCGGTCTCCCCAAACTCCCCGGGACTCGTTCCCGGGCCGGAATTCCCTGAAATTCCCGGGATTCCCTGCCCTGGGATCCCTTTGATTCCCGGGATTCCCAGCAGGATTTCTCCCGTTTTCCCGAATTTCCCAGCAGTCATTCCCAGGCTGGGAATTCCCTGAAATTCCCGGGATTCCCTTCATTCCTGCCAGGGTTTCTCCCGATTTTCCCAAAGTTCCCGGGACTCATTCCCGGGCTGGGAATTCCCTGGAATTCCCGGGATTCCCTGCCCTGGGCTCCCTTTGATTCCCAGGATTCCCACCGGGATTTATCCCGATTTTCCCACCCTCCCCCCCGGGTCATTCCTGGATTATCCAGGACCGGGAATTCCCGGACTTTGTCCCAAATCCCTCGGGATAACCCCGAGGTTCCTCCCGAGCTGGGAAAAATTCAGGACCAACCCCCTGGAGCAGCCCCAGGAATTCCAGCCCGGGAATTCTGGAGCTTCCCGGATGGAATTCTTACCCAAGGGAAGGGAAATTTTTGGGGAAATTTGGGAAATTTTGTGGAATTCCCACAGGAATGCGGGGAAAATCATCCTTCAAATTCCTGCTCCTGGAAGTTTGGAGCTCCAAAGGCTCAGGAAAAGTGGGAGAGGAGAATCCCAAAATTCCACTGGAGCGGGAAAACGGGGAACAGAGGCTGCCTGGAAAAATCCAGAGGCAATTTCTGGAATTCTGGGGGGATTCCTGGAATTTCTGAGGATTTCCTGGAATTTCTGTCAAATTCCAGGTGAATTTTCCCTGGGGGGAGCTGGAATTCCAGGAGGAATTTGTGGGATTTCACGGGAATCCTGGGAATTCTCTGGTTTCATTGGATCAAAGCCAGGAAAAATCCTGAAAAATTCCTCTTTTCCCACGGGAATTATTCCCAAATTGCTCCCAGCTGGAATATTCAGGACACAAGGACTGAGATTCCCAGGATGGGATTTTTTGGGAATGCAGAGAGGAAATCCAGGAGCAGAATTCTCAACTTCTGGGATTTTCCAAGTGAATCCTCCCGTTATTAATTAAACATTAATTAATCACTCATTAATTATTTCTCCATTGTTGATTTTCCATTCCAAACTCCTCCTTCAAGGGGAAAAATTCGAAGGTTCATTTGTTGGGAAGCGACTGAAATATTCCTGAGTCAATTTAAATATTCATAGGGTTGTTCATATATTCATGAGTTAATTTAAATATTCCCGAATATATTTGAATATTAATGAGGCACTGCAATCGGATCTTTCCCAATTAATTCCTCATTAAGGAGGGAATTTCCATCCTTACATGTTCCCATTTTCCAGCCGGGAATGGGGAAATTCCAGGCTGGGAATTCCTTGGAATTGGGATCCCAGAGATTCCCGCCGGGAATTCCCGGAGAAAAGTGGGAAAAGCAGCAGCAGAATTGGAGTTCCCAAGGACTTTTCTTATTCATCCATCAAAATTCCTCAACTTTTCAAAAAATAATTTCCCAGGAATTCTGGAGCCAAAGGATCCCGGGACAATCCCGGCCCTTTCCCAGGACAGCCCCTTCCCTGTCCTGGGAATTCCAGAGCCACAGGACCTGGGACAATCCCATTGCTATCCCAGGACAATCCCAGGACAATCCCATTGCTATCCCAGGACAATCCCATTCCTGTCCTGGGAATTCCAGAGCCACAGGACCTGGGACAATCCCAGGACAATCCCAGGACAATCCCAGGACAATCCCATTGCTATCCCAGGACAATCCCATTCCCAGGCTGGCAATTCCAGGCCCGCAGGATTCCCAGGATCTCTGGCCGGGATCAGGGGAAATCCTGGAATTCCTGCAGTGACAGGGGAGAGGGAAACCTGAACAGGTGAGACTGGGACAGGACAGGGGAGAGGGGACAGGTGAGACCCAGAGGTGACAGGTGAGACCCACACAGGTGAGAGGGGACAGGTGAGACCCTCCCCAGGCAAACACCATGGGGGGGGGGGTGGGAGAACCTGCCCAGGTGGGACCTGCCCAGGACAGGTGAGCACTGACACAGGTGAGGCCCCACAGTGGGCACAGCTGCCCAGGTGAGCCCAGCCCAGGTGAGCCCAGCCCAGGTGAGAGCTCAGCCACGGCGCCCCCCTGAGCACTCCCGGCTCCACACCCTTCCCCAACCCCAAAATCCCCAACCCCAAAATCCCCAATCCCAAAATCCCCAATCCCATCCCCACTCCAGGACAATCCCAGCAGGAATCCAGGAGCTCTGGATCCTCAGGAATTCCCCAATCCCTTCGAAAATCCAGGAGATTTCCTGGGGAACTGGCTCAAATCCCTCAAATCCCTCAGGAATTCCCGGGGATTTTTGGGAAAGCTCCTCTTGGAGCTCCTCTGGGGCTGTTCCCAGAGACAGAGATTCCCCATCCCACAGAATTCCCAGGAATCCTGGGAATTGCCAGCTCCTACCTGCCAGGGAAGGTCATGGGGTCCCGCTGGGGTGAGCCAGAGCCGAGGATCCTGTGGGAACACAGAGGGTGAGAATTCTGGGAATTCTGGGAATTCTGGGAATCCCCACATTCCCGAGGGAGGCAGCCAGGGTGTGGAATGCTGGAACAGAGCCTGGATTTGGGAATTCAGAACAATGGCTCCATCACAGAAATCGGGAATGTCAGCACGGCACAGCTGTGGGATTTGGGAATCCCAAAGTACAACACAAGCCTGGCAATCGGGATTTGGGAATTCTGACTCATCCCACAGATTTTCCAGGCACTGAAATCGATGGCATTCCCAGATTTCCCTTCATTCCTGGTTTCCACCCATGGCATTCCCAGATTTCCCTTCATTCCTGGTTTCCACCCATGGCATTCCCAGATTTCCATCCACTCCCGGTTTCCATCCATGGCATTCCCAGATTTCCCTTCATTCCCGGTTTCCACCCATGGCATTCCCAGATTTCCCTTCATTCCTGGTTTCCACCCATGGCATTCCCAGATTTCCCTTCATTCCTGGTTTCCACCCATGGCATTCCCAGATTTCCGTCCACTCCCGGTTTTTCTGGGCCGGGAGCAGCTCCCGGAGCCTTTGGCCATTCCCGGGTTTTCCCGGCTGCTCCGGCCCCGTGATCCCAGGAATTCCAGGGGGAATTAGCAGAGCTCACCCCGAGCTCTTGGTGCTTAAGAGGATCTGGGAAAATCTCAGGAAATCCTTTGGAATTCGGAGCTGCCTCGGCCGCTTTTCCCAGAGTTTGGGAAGCTCCGAGGATCCAGGAGAGCTGGAATTCCTTGGATTTCACTGGGAATCCCTGGAATTCTGGAATTCCAGCTGTGTGAAGGCTCGGGATTCTCAGGAAGGAGTCCCCAGTTGGATCAGGACTGGGAAAATCCTGGAAAAGTTTGGGATTTGTGGGAAAAACTGGAGAGGGAGAGCAGCCTGGAAAAACCTGGGAATGTCCCTGCCTGATCCCTGAGCTCCTTCCCACCCCAAAGTATCCCAGAATTCCATGAATCCATGGCAAAAGAGGGATTTATTCCCTTACAGGATTCATCTCTGGCTTTGCAATTCCATCAGCAACATCCCTGCTTTGGATCTGGAATTTTGGGATTTGAAACATTCCCAGAACACCCCAACTTCCATCATTCCCAACTTCCCATCACTCCCAGCTTTCCAGCATTCCCAGCTTTCCATCATTCCCAACTTCCAGCCCCTTTCCCACTGATCCAAGACCACTTCCAACCTCGTTCCCAAAATCCCTGACAGACCCCAGCCCCTCTCCAAATTCCCAGGCACATTCCAGCCCCTTCCTGCCGATCCCAAGCAGCTTTCAGCCCCTTTCCCAAAATCCGAGGGACTTTGCCACCTCCCTCTGCTCTCCCAAAATCCCAGGCACATTCCAGCCCCTTCCTGCTGATCCCAGGCTGATCCCAGCCCCTTCCTGGTGATCCCAGTCCAATCCCAGTCCTGTCCCACTGACCCCAGTCCAATCCCAGGCCGATCCCAGCCCTGTCCCACTGATCCCAGGCCGATCCCGGCGCTGCCACCCCGGGTTCCCAAAGGCCTCCCTGTCCCTGTCCCTCTGTCCCTCTGTCACTTCCTGTGCCTCTCCCAGCTCCGCTTCCCGGCAGGACGGAGCGGTCCCGGAGCCCAGAGCTGGGATTGGAGCATTCCCGGGATTTGGGGCAGCTCGGGAATTCCAGCCCGAGCAAGGCAGCAAAATCCCGGACAAGCCCAAGGAAAAGCCAGCAGTGGGCTGGGAAAATCCTGGAAACCCAGCCAGGAAACAGTCGGGAAAAGCCGGGATGTGAATCCCAGTTCTGACCCCGAGGGAGGCATTCCCGGCTGGAATTCTCGTGCGGGGCCGCTCCCGGGAAAAGTGAGGAGATGCTCGGGAAACGCCGGGATGTGAATCCCGACCCCGCATCCCGGCAGGATCCCATGGGGCAGGATCCCACCCCGGCCGCAGTTCCCGGCTGGAATTCTGCAATTCCCTCTGCCCACCGTGTGCTGTGCGGGGCCGGGCTCGCCCCGCATCCCCCCGGGGTTCCCGAGATCCCCCCGGGGCGGCGCATCCCGGTGCCGATGCCCATCCCGGTGCGGATCCCGGTGCGGATGCCAGCGCCGATCCCGGTCCCGGGCAGCGCATCCCGGCGCGGACGCCGCTCCCGGTGCCGGTGCCGTTCCCGGTGCCCCGGGCGCAGGAAGGGCGGCCGGGGACTCTTATTGTGACACGGCCCCGGCCCGGCCCGGCCGCACGGCCCGGCCGCGGCCACCGCGGGGCTCCGGCACCGGGGGGCACCGGGGGGGCACCGGCCGCGGCGACACCGGGCGGGATCGCGGCTTCGGACAGCGGGGATCGACCCCCGGGGACACCGGGGAGGGTCGCGGAGACCGGGGGGTGACCGGGGGGTGACCGGGGGGTGACCACCGAGTGACCGGGGGGGTTCCGGGGGGTCCCCGCGTCCCCCCGTGTCC
This sequence comes from Setophaga petechia, assembly GCA_024362935.1. Classification (NCBI taxonomy): domain Eukaryota; kingdom Metazoa; phylum Chordata; class Aves; order Passeriformes; family Parulidae; genus Setophaga; species Setophaga petechia. Next base: position 205,943 of record JANCRA010000037.1, read on the forward strand.
CCCCGTGTCCCCGGTGCGGAGCGCGGGGGGGAGCGGGCGCGGGGCGCTCGGGGCGCGGCGGAGGAGGAAGAGGAGGAGGAGGAGAAGGAGGAGGAAGAGGAGGAAGAGGAAGCAGCCCGGCGGAAAGCCCGCAGCAACTTTCCCAAACAAAAGCCGGCGGCGCCCCGGGGCGCGGGGCGGGCGGCGGAGTCGGGGTTCCCGGGGGGACGAGCCCCGCGATCCCGGAGCGGCCCCGGTGCCGCGGGCTCGGGGCTCACGGGCGGCCGGGGCCGGAGCCGCGGCCAGCGGGACTTTGCACTTTCCGGGCTGCCCGCACGGCCGGGAAACGCCGGAACTTCCCCGGCAGCTCTCCCGCATCCCGGCCTCCGTTCTCCCAAAATCCCGGCGGTGCCGTCGCTCCGGTACCGGAGCCAATAAACGCCGGCAGAACTTTTACCGGGAGAACTCGCAGGGCGCCGCTCCGGTCGCTCCGCGCCGCATCCGCAGCGAGCTCGCCCCGCGCTCCCGGCTCCGCTCCGCTGTCCCCGCGCCGGCCCCGCCGCTCTCCCGCTTGTTGCGGCGCTTTCCCGGGGGCTCCCGTGGCCGCCGCGGCTCCCGGTGCCGATAATGCGCTCCTCACACATGGAGTCGCGGCGGCACCGGCAGAGCATGCGCGGGGCGGGGCGGCCGAGCGGCGGGGCCGGCGGAGGGGACGGCGCGGGGACAGCGGTGAGACAGCGTGGGGACAGCGGGGGAGAGCGGAGGGGCCGGCAGGGGACGGCGAGGGGACGGCGAGGGCACAGCCCCGGGACAGCACCGGGACAGCACCGGGGCCGCTCCGGGCCGGGCCCCTCACGGCGCTGCGGCCGCCGCCGCTTCCGGGCGCGGCGCGGGGGGAGCCGCCGTTGTGTCGCGGGCCGCCATTGGCCGCGGGGGTCGCGCGGATGATGAGAGGAGGGCCCTGATTGGCTGGAGCGGCGGGCGGGGGGCGCGCGGGCAGCGCCGCGCTGGGAGAGGCCACGTGGAGAGAGGGGACAGCGAGGGGACAGCGAGGGGACAGCGAGGGGACAGCGAGGGGACAGCGAGGGGACAGCGAGGGGACAGCGAGGGGAGAGACAGGGGACAGAGAGGAGACAGAGAGGGGGGAGAGGCAGGGAACAGAGAGGGGAGAGAGAGGGGGGACGTTGAGGGGACAGCGAGGGGACAGAGAGGGGAGAGACAGGGGACCGCAAGACAGGGGACAGAAGGCACAGAGAGAGGGGACAGAGAGAGGGGACAGCGAAGGGACAGAGAGAGGGGCCAGAGGCGGTGGCCGGTGCAGCCGTGGCCGGTGCAGCCGTGGCCGGTGCAGCGGCGGCTTTGGGGGCACTGGGACGGGGTCAGGCCCCGGCTCCGATCCCGGAATTCCCCGATCCCACAAAAGCTCTGCAGCGCCGGGACCGCCCAAGGAGAACCCCCGGCCCCAAAACCCTCCCGGAGAATTCCCCAAATCCCAGGAAATGCCCCCAGATCCGCGCCCGGCATCCCCAGGATTTTGGGCAAAGACTTTTCCAGGGCGGTTTTGCTGGAGCCAAATCCAAAATCCCAAATTTCAATTATTTCCCACCAAATTAATGGCAGAAGGAATTGGGAGCTGTGGGATTATTGATTATTAATTATTATTCCCAGATCCCCGTCGTGCTTTTCCAGCTCATTCCCATTTTTCCCTCACCCTCCTGTTGCCACAACCCAAAAAGAAATCCCTAAAAGCCCCAAATTCCCAGAGTTTGGAAGGAGGATTTGGAAGGTGGAATCCAGGCAGGATCAGGAATCCCAAATATTCCTGAGGGGGGAACACGGGGATGATCCCAGAGAAAATCCCCCCAAAATCTGGAAAATCCTATGGATGCCACCCCAAAAGTGGGAAAATTCCATGGATATGACCCTAAAACCTGGAAAATTTCATGGATATCACCCCAAGGCTGGAAAAATCTCATGGATGCCATCCCAAAGGTGGAAAATCCAATGGATCTCACCAAAAACTTGGACAAATCCAATGGACAGTGTCCCAAACCTGGAAAGTTCCAGGGATATCACCCAGATTTGGGGAAAACTCCATGGATTCCATCCCAGAACTGGGAAAATTCCATGGATGCCATCCCAGCACTGGGAAAATTCTATGGACAACCCCCAAAGCTGGGAAATCCAGTGGATATCAACTGGAAAAATCCAATAGATGCCTCTCCAAACGGGACAAATTCCATGGATATCAACCAAAACTTGGAAAATCCCATGGATGCCATCCCAAAAATGGGAAAATCCAATGGACATCACCCCAAAGCTGGGAAAATTCCATGGATATCACCCCAAACAGCTTCCCTGGATAAATCCCCATCCCACTGGAAGCGGGGATGTCCCGGGATGGGAGAGATCCCAAAGTTCCTCAGATTCCTTTGGGATTCCTTCTCCCCTTCTCTGCCTCCATCCAGAGGCTCCCAGGGAAGGTTTTGGGATTTCCTGGCTCTTCCCTCAGGGAGAGGTGGGACTGGGGAGGGAATTCCTGGCTGGGAGGGGATGGGAGGAATTCCCAGGGAAGCTGAGGCTGCCCCTGCACCCCGGGAAGGTCCCAGCAGGGAAGGATCCAGGGAAAACCTGGAGCTGCTTCCAGAGGAGCAAGGGGCTCCAAAGGGGCTGGAGAGGGTTTGGGATGAGGGATGGAGAGACAGGGCACAGGGAATGGATTGGGGATTTGGGATGGGAATCCAGGGAATGGATTTGGGATGGGAATCCCAGGCCACAGGGAATGGATTTGGGATTTGGGATGGGAATCCAGGGAATGGATTTGGGATGGGAATCCCAGGCCACAGGGAATGGATTTGGGATTTGGGATGGGAATCCCAGGCCACAGGGAATGGATTTGGGATTTGGGATCTGGGATGGGAATCCCAGGAGCCAGGGAATGGATTTGGGATTTGGGATTTGGGATGGGAATCCCAGGAGCCAGGGAATGGATTTAAACTGAGGAAGGGGAATTTGGGCAGGAGTTTGGGAAGGAATTCCTGGCTGGAATTCCCAGAGGAGCTGTTGGGATCCACTGCAGAATCCTGGGATTTGGGATGGACCCTTGGGATTCACCAGAGAATCCTGGGATTTGGGATGGATCTCTGAGATTCACCACAGATCCCCAGGATTTGGGATGGACCCTTGGGATGCACTGCAGAATCCCAGGATTTGGGTCAGGTCCCTGGATTTCACCCAGATCTTTGCAGGCTCTCAGCTTTTCCAGCAATTTTGGGGAAAAGCCCCGGATTTGGGCACTTTGGGAGAACCCCTGTGGTTCTGCCCCTCGGGTTTTCCAGTGAACCCCAGAGTTTTCCAGGGGATCCCTGGATTTTGGGGCAGACCTCGGGGTTCTGAGGAACACCCTCCCAAGATTTCCAGCAGATCCTTGGATTATCCCACAAATCCTCAGAGTTTGGGTTTTCCAGCAGAATTCCAGCATTCGGGGCAAACCCTCGGGATTTCCTGCAGAGCCTCGAGTTTTGGCACAAATCCCTGGATTTTGGGACAGCCCCTCAGGTCTTACCCTCGGGTTTAAAGCAGAGCCCCAGCTCTTCTGACAGACTCTCAAGTTTTGGGACAGACCCTCAGATTTTAGAACAAACCGTCAAATTCTGGGACAAACCCCCTAATTTTCCAGGAGAAAATGCCTCGAGTTTTCCAACAGACCCCAGGATTTTCCAGCAGAGCCCCGAGTTTCCCTGCCACCCCTGAGGTTTTCCAGTGCATCCCCAGCTTTCCCTTCAGCCCCTCAGATTTTAGGACAAACCCTCCAATTTTAGGCCAAACCCTCAGATTTTGCCCCAGAGCCTCGAGTTTTCCAGCAGCCCCTGGGATTTTCCAGCAGATCCTCAGCTTTTCCCCCAAACCCCTCAGTTCTCCCAAAACCCCTCAGCTTCTCCTGCATCCCAGCTTTTCCCTTCAACCCCTCAACTTTTCCTGCAACCCTCAGTTTCTCCCAAACCCCTCAGTTTCCCTCAAACCCTCAGCTTTTCCTGCATCCCTGTTTTCCCCTTCGACTCTTCAACTTTTCCCCAAACCCCTCAACTTTTCCTGTACCACTCAGTTCTCCTCAACCCCCTCAGCATTTTCCCACCCCTGTTTTCCCCCCAAACCCCTCAGTATTTCCTGCACCCTTCAGTTTCCCCCAAACTCCTCAGTTTCCCCCAAACCCCTCAGCTTTTCCTGCATCCCTGTTTTTCCCTTCAACCCTTCAACTTTTCCCCAAACCCCTCAACTTTTCCTGTACCACTCAGTTTCCCCAAAACCCCTCACCTTTTCCCAAACCCCTCAGCTTTTCCTGCATCCGTTTTTCCTTTCAACCCTTTAACTTTTCCTGTACCACTCAGTTTTCCCCAAACCCTTCAGCATTTCCTCACCCGTTTTTCCCCCAAACCCCTCAGCTTTTCCTGCATCCCTGTTTCTCCCTTCAACCCTTCAACTTTTCCCCAAACCCTTCAACTTTTCCTGTACCACTCAGTTCTCGCCAAACCCCTCAGTTCTCCCCAAACCCCTCAGTTTCCCCCAAACCCCTCAGCTTTTCCTGCATCCTTGTTTCTCCCTTCATCCCTTTCCCTGCATCCCTGTTTTTCCCTTCAACCCTTCAACTTTTCCCCAAACCCCTCAACTTTTCCTGTACCACTCAGTTCTCCCCAAATCCTTCAGTTCTCGCCAAACCCCTCAGTTCTCCCCAAATCCCTCAGATTCCCCCAAACCCCTCAGCATTCCCCGCACATCCCCGCACATCCTCGTTCCTTTCCCCGCACATCCCCGCTCCTTTCCCCGCTCCTCTCCCCGCACATCCCCGCTCCTTTTCCCCCTCCTCTCCTCACACATCCCCGCTCCTTTCCCCGCACATCCTCGGTCCTTTCCCCACTCCTCTCCCCGCACATCCCCGCTCCTCTCCCCGCACATCCCCGCTCCTTTCCCCGTTCCTCTCCCCGCACATCCCCGCTCCTTTTCCCCCTCCTCTCCTCACACATCCCCGCTCCTTTCCCCGCTCCTCTCCCCGCACATCCCCGCTCCTCTCCCCGCTCCTTCCCCGTTCCTCTCCCCGCACATCCCCGCTCCTCTGCCCGCTCCTTCCCCGTTCCTCTCCCCGCACATCCCCGCTCCTCTCCCCGCACATCCCCGCTCCTCTCCCCGCACATCCCCGCTCCTCTGCCCGCGTTTCCCCGCCCCGTGCCCAAACTTTCTCCGTGTTTCCGGAGTGCCGCGGCGGGCCCGTCACAGCCCGGGGGACACCGCGCCGGCCCCGCCGTGCCCGGGGGGCTCCCTGGGGGCTGCCCGCGCCGCCCGCCCGGCCCCGAGCCGTGCCCCGGTGGCCCCGGTGGCCCCGGTGGTGGCCCGTCCCCTCCCCCACTCCCCTCCCCCGCCTTCCCAAGGCTCTGGCACCAATAATCCGCCTTTGCTGACATGCTCTGGTGGCTGTGCCTATCGGGCAACTCCCAGGATGCACTCCCGCTCCTCCCTGGCACCCCCTCACCCGTGCCCACCCTCCCCTCGGACTTCCCAACCTTTTCTTTCTGCCTTTTTTTCAGCTTTTTTTTTTTATTATCTCCACATCCCTCCTCCCCCCCCCCCCCCCCACACCCGGCCGCACTTTCATCCCCCGTGAACCCCCCTGGCGCTTCGGCGCTCTCCCTCAGCCCGGCTCCCCGCGTCCCTCACGGGGTCCCCCCTCGCCACGGGCGGCTTTTGGCCGCTCCCTTCTCCCCTCACGGCCGTGCCCCTCACAAACCGCCCCGGCTCTCCGTGCCCGGCGCTCCCCCCGCGCTGCCCCGAGCCCCGAGCCGCCCTCGGGGGGAAGGGGGCGTGTGTGCGGGGGTGTCCCCTGGTCCCCGTCCCCCCCGGGGCCGCTGCTGGGGCGCGGGTGTCACTCACTGTCCGGAGCCCCCTCGGAGCCGCCTCCTCCTCCTCCTCAGCGGGGCCCGGCCCGGACTGGGGCCGTGGGGGGAGGGGAGGCGGCTCCCTCAGGTGGCCACTGACAGGAGGGGGGGGCGGGGGGGGCTGCGCGCGCAGGGGGACCCGCCCCCCCCCACTCGCCGTCCCCCCCCCCATCCTCCCGCCCCTCTCCCCCCTCCCCCTCCGTGCCCGCCCCTCTCCCCCCCTCCCCTCCCCTGTGCCCCCCCCCTCCCCTCGCGCCCCCCCCCCCCCCCCGCGGGACCCCCCCCCGTTGCCAGGCAGATTTGGGACACCCTCGCGCCCGGCCACGCCCCCTGCCCAGGCCTGGGGCGCTGCGTTGGGTGGGGTTTTTTTTAATCTTTAAACTAATGATTGACAACAGCGCCGGCAAATAGAAAGGTGGGTTGCCTGCCGTTCAGCCAATCGACGCGAAGAGTCAGCTGTAACCCCGCCCCCGTAGTAAGGCGTGATGAAAAGGCGCGGTTTGTTTTTGATTGACGGCCATATTGACCAATCAGCGGCGCGACTCCGTGGTGCGCGCCGCGCCCCTGCTGTGAGGGAGCAAAGAGGCGTGGTCTGTATTTGATTGATAGCTTAAACATCCAATAGGATACAGGGTTCACCCAGGAGCGGCCAATGAGGGGGCGGCCCGCGGGCAGGGGGCGGTGCGGCGGGCCGGGCCGGGCGGCTCGCGGCGGTTCCCCCGGGGCCGGGCCGCGCTGGCTCCTCCCGGGGCCGGCTGAGGTGATGGCGGCGCGGGGAGGGGCCGGCCCCGCCGCCCTTATCCGCCCGCGCAGGCCGCGCTGGGGCCGCAGATAGGGGGGGCCGGCGGCCGGAAGCGGGGGAGGCACCGCGGCCGGCGGAGCCGGTTCTGCGGGCGGGGTGGCGGCCGGGCCGGCTGAGGGCCGGGACTCGCGGCGGGGCCGGGCGGGGCCGGGGGGCGGCGGGAGCGGCCCCGGGGGCAGGGACCGGGCCCCGGGCTGGACATGAGGAGGGCCCGGCCCTGCTCGGTGACTCCGGGGCTGATCTGGGTCAGAGCGGCCCGGCCCGGCTGCTCGGCCGGGATGGTTCCCGGTGGGATTTGGGATCAGGCCCGGCGGGATCTGGGGGCATTCCCATTGGGATTTAACCCTGGATCATTCCCGGTGGGATTTGGGATCATTCCCGATGGAATCTGCGATCATTCCTGGTGGGATCTGAGATCATTCCTGTACGGATTTAATCCTTGGATTTGGGATCATTCCCATTGGGATTTAATCCTGTGATCGATCACTCTTGATGGGATTTGGGACCATCCCCATTTGGGATCATTGCCACTGGGATTTGACCCTTGGGACCATTCCTGGTGGGATTTGGGATCATTGCCATTGGGATTTTGGATCATCCCAGTGGGATTTGGACCATTCCCATTTGGGATCTGACCCTTGGGATCATTCCTGGTGGGATTTGGGTCCATTCCCGTTTGGGATTTGGGATCATTCCCATTGGGATCTGACCCTTGGGATCATTCCTGGTGGGATTTGGGACCATTCCCATTTGGGATTTGGGATCATTCCCGCAGGCATTTGGGATTGTTCCCGCAGGGATTTAACCCCACAGCTTTGGTTTCCCTTTTTCCTCTCTTCTTTCAAAATTCCAAGGAATTTCAGCTCTTCATTCCCAGCTCTGCTCCATAAAACAAGAAAGAAGGAACAGCTGCCACGAAAAGCTATTAAATAATTTAATATACAATGGTAAAAAGCTCTGTACATTGGAATTTCCGCCGGGAGTTTGGGGGTTTGGGAATTCCGGCGGCGGGAGGAGCCCTCGGGAGCAGCTCGGAGCTCCCACCCCGACCCCCCCCGCAATTCCCAAGGGATTTTCCGGCCGTTTCACCGACTCTGATGGATTTCCACGGGAGACCAAAGGCGGAAAATTGGGAATTTCGGGGAATTTTTGGGAATTCTGCTCCTTCCTCGGCGTCTCCGGGGGTGGGAAAGGCTCTTTTCCCACCTGGGGAATTCCCAAAGCTCAGCCCCAACCACAGCTCTCCGGAATTGGGATTTTTCCCAATCTTTTCCCCATCTTTTTCCGGGTTTTTCCCAAAGTTCTTGGGATTTGGCCGCCCTGGAAGTGCTCAAATGCAGGCGGGAGCAGCCTGGAATAGTGGAAGTGTCCCTGCCCTGGGATTGGGATCATCCCGAGGCTTTTCCAGCCCAAAATTTGGGAATTTGAGCCCAAAATTCCAAGCTGGATCTGACTTGGGCCTGAAATTCCAGAATATTCTGGAACATTATGGAGTTAGAAAGGAAAATTTGGATTTCCTGGCTGAGATTTGGGAATTTCAGCCTTTCCCAAGCCAGGAAAATTCCAAGGAAAAAGATTCCAAGGAATTGTTGCACCCCAGAGGAAATAAAAACTGGGAGCGTGCCTCCCAAAAAAGTCAAAAACTGGGAAAACTGCCCCAGTTCCTGATGGAAATCCCCAGATCCCAGAATTCCTGGGATGGTTCTGTCTCAGTGGGATCCCAAAAAATCCCCAGGAGCCAGTGAAATTTCCCATGGGAATTCCAGCCCTGGATTCAGGCTGGAAAATCCCTGGATTTGGGAATTTTGGGGAATGTTTTCTCCCTATGTTTTTGAGTTCCAATGGCACCAAGGATTTTCCTTAATCCCAAAACAATCCAGAATAAAAACTCTCAATCCCCAAAACTTCCAGGGATTTCCAGGTCCTTTGCAGACCTAGGACCAGGATTTCCATAGAAAAGAACCCTGGAAAATGCAATTTTTTGGGGAATGGGACAAAAAACCTCGTCCCTGGAATGAATTCCAGAGGGAAAATTGAGGAATTTGGGTGGAAAAAATTCCTTGCTCAGGAAAGAGATGAGATTTGGGAAGGAAAAATGATGGGAATGAGGGAATTTTAAAGGGAATTTGAAGGTTCCTTCCCATCCAGGTGGGATTAAAAATTCCCAAAAATCTCTGGCAGTTCCAGGGCTTTGGATTTCCTCTCTCCAAGAATTCCAGAGTTCTCTTCCCTCCCCCTTTCCCAGAAATCTGGAGAAATTCCAACTGGGAAAAACAACTCAGTTCCACCCCAGGCACTGCTGGGACCCTGGAAAAACTTCCAGCTTTTTTCTGGGATTCAGCATTCCCAGATTTCTGGGAAATCCAAAATAAACTGGGCTAAAACCAGGGAATTTAACCTGGAGAAGGGAATTCCGAGGGCAAGGCTGGAATTCCATCCCAAATTGGGATTTATTCCCAGGATTTAGGAATCCTTAAGGCACAGGTGGTGCCTTCAGCCTGGAAAATTTTGGGATCAGCAGGAAAACTCCGGATTTGTCCCAATCCCAGGGGCGTGGGGAGAGCTGTGGCTGCGGGAGGGACATCCCAGGAAATCCTGGAATTCCTCCTTCCCAAAAAAATGGGAATTTCCCCTCGGGGAATTCCAGCTGGGAATCCAATCCATGATTTCCTCATCCCCTTATCCCCGAGGATTCCCAGCCTTTCCTGGCAATTCCCTGCAGGATCAGCCCTTGGGATTCACCTGGACATTCCCACCTGGAAAAGCAGCTCCGGAGGCTCTGGGGATCCCTGGAAAATTCCTGGGTTTTTCTCACTACCAGAGGGAATTCGGAAGCTTTTCCATGGATTCTTTTTGTTTCTTTTCCCAAGTTTTTGATGCTTTTTTTTCCCCCCCCATCACGGGATGTTGTTGGTGGATATCCTGGAGTTTTCCTGGAGTTTTTCCAGGAATTTTCCTGGAGTTTTCCTGGGATTCACAGCAGGCTGGCCAGGCTGGTGGTGGGGCCGTTCTGGGCCTGGAACTGGACTGGGGGGGGTCCGTCCGTCCACTGCAAGGGAAAAACGGGATCAGAATCCCAGGAAAATTCCCAGAAAATTCCCTCAGCCTCACAGAATTCCCAGGAAAACCCTCCCTGCCCCGGGGATCCCAAATCCCAACCTCACATCCTGCTGGGATTTGCTTTTCCAGGGGTTTTATCTGGGATTTCAAAAGCCAAAATCCCAGGAAAAAGGGGAAAAATTCCCTCAGGATCACGGAATTCCCAGGGAATCCCAAATGCCACCAGGGAACCCTGCTGGGATTTGCTTTTCCAGGGTTTTTTTTGGGATTTCAAAGCCAAAATCCCACTGAGAGCGATTTGGATGATCCAGAGGGAAGAAAATCTCAACTTCTGATGTGACAGCACTAAAAAACCCTTCAAAAATCCCATTCCCACCCTTGTCCTGATTTTCTTTGGGATTTTTTTGAGGGATTTCTTTCTGGGAATGCCCAATTGCAGGATTCCAAGGATTGGGGAGGGATTTGGATGATCCAGAGGGAGGAAAATCCCAACTCTGGATGCAACAGCACTAAAAAAAACATTTAAAAAACTGTAAAAATGAACTCAGGGGTCCTTTATGCCACGGGCAAAGTGGGAATTTTGGGAATTTGGGGAATTTTGGGAATTGCCAGGCTCTGACCGTGATCAGGTTGTGCTCGGGGAGGCTGCAGGCCTCGATGTGGTCCTGGAGCAGCTGCTGGGAGAAGTTCTGGTGCATCTGGGCGGCCTCGTGGGCATCCATGGCATTGCCACACGCCTTGTTCAGGTCTGGCAAGGCACAGAGATCCTGGCATCCATCCCACGCCCCCCTCTGAGCCCCTCATCCCAAAAACCCTCCCTGGGTCTGGGGTCTGCATCAAAACCACAAGGATTCCCTGGGACTGCAGGGAATAAAGTCCCAAAATTCCCAAGAGTTCCCTAGGATTGCAGGGAATAAAGTCCCAAAATTCCCAAGAGTTCCCTAGGATTGCAGGGAATAAAGTCCCAAAATCGCCTCAACTTGAGGCAAAATCTGCCCCAAAAGCTCCACAGAGAACCTTTCCCTTTTCCAAAGGAATCCTTGGGATCCCAGCCCATTCCCTCCCAGCAAGAATTCCTTCCCAAAATCCTCATTCCCATCCCCAATCCATTCTCTGTGTCCTGGAATTCCCATCCCAAACCCATTCCCCGTGTCCCATCCCTCCATCCCAAACCCATTCCCCATGTCCCATCCCTCCATCCCAAATCCATTCTGTGTGTCCTGGAATTCCCATCCCAAATCCATTCTGTGTGTCCTGGAATTCCCATCCCAAACCCATTCCCTGTGTCCCATCCCTCCATCCCCAATCCATTCCCTGTGTCCCATCCCTCCATCCCCAATCCATTCCCTGTGTCCCATCCCTCCATCCCCAATCCCAAACCCTCTCCAGCTCTCCTGGAGCCCCTTCCCCTCTGGAATCAGCTCCTGGAGCTGCACATTCCCAGCCCTGGGATCAGCTCCACGCTCTCCCTGGCATTCCCACCCCCCCTGAGGCCGTTTCCCCGGTTTTCCAGGATAATCCCTGATCCTGAATCCCCCCTGGAGCTGCCCATTCCCATTCCCTAAACCCCTGGGATAATGCCCACCTTCCTCAGGCTGTTTCCCAGATTGCCCTGGACCTGCACATTCCCACTGTTGGGATCAGCTCCAGGTTTTCCCTTCATTCCCAGTCTCCCTGAGGCTCTATCCCAGTTTTTTATGGACACCAAACCACCCCTGGAGCTGCCCATTCCCATTCCCCACGCTCTCCCTGGACTCCCCACCCTGCCCAGGCCGTTTCCCACTCTCCCAGGCTGCTCCCAGTCCCGGGTTTGTCCCGGATTTACCCCGGAGCAGGGCAGAGGACCAGAGCTGCACGGACATGTCTGGGATCTTGCTGGCCAGCTGCATGGCTGGCACCACCATGTTGTTGCTTTCCTAGGAAAACCGGGAAGGGAAAGGGGAAAATTGGCATTTGGGGATTTTTTTCCTGCCCTTCCCAGCACAGAGTGAGTGGAAAAGATGGAAAATTCCCGGTGGGAAACTGGATTTTTAGATGGAAGGCAGGAAAATGCTCAAGATTCCCACGGATTGCTTGGGATTGAAGGGAATGAAATCTCAAAATTCCCAAGGACTCCATGGTGTGCAAGGGAATAAAGTCCCAAGATTGCCAGGGATTCCCTGTGATGGAAAGGAATCAGATCCCAAGGATTTGCTGGGATTCCTAAAGATTCCCTGGGATTGCAGGGCAGTGGATTCCCAAGGATTCCCCCATTCCAGTCGGGATTTTTTGGGGATTTGTTCTGGGAATGCCAGTTTCAGGATTCCTGGGATTGGGACGGATTTGGATAATCCAGAGGGAAGAAAATCCCAATTTTTGATGCGACAGCACTAAAAAACCCCTTAAAAATCCTGTTATTTCCACCCAGATCCGATTTCCTTCGGGATTTTTCTGGGAATGTTTGCTGGGAATGCCCCGGGGCTGGGGAGGGCTGTGCAGTCACCCTGTGGTTGCCCAGCACGTAGAAGATGTGGCCCAGCAGCACCAGCGAGCACGCCGTCAGCCGGTTCAGGTCCTCCGCGTTCGACATCTTCAGCGTCTCCCGCAAAAAGCGCCTGCAAACACGGGGAAATGGGAAAAATGGGGAAAATGGGAAAATGGGAAATATGGGGAAATGGGGAAAATGGGGAAAATGGGGAAAATGGGGAAAATGGGGAAAATGGGAAAATGGGGAAAATGGGAAAACGGGAAAATGGGAAATATGGGAAAATGGGAAAATGGGGAAAATGGGAAAAATGGGGAAAATGGGAAAATGGGAAATATGGGGAAATGGGGAAAATGGGGAAATGGGAAAAATGGGGAAAATGGGAAAATGGGAAATATGGGGAAATGGGGAAAATGGGGAAAATGGGGAAAATGGGAAATATGGGGAAAATGGGAAAATGGGGAAAATGGGAAAAATGGGGAAAATGGGGAAAATGGGAAAATGGGGAAAATGGGAAAACGGGAAAATGGGAAATATGGGAAAATGGGAAAATGGGGAAAATGGGAAAATGGGGAAATGGGAAAAATGGGGAAAATGGGAAAAATGGGGAAAATGGGGAAAATGGGGAAAATGGGGAAAATGGGGAAAATGGGAAATATGGGAAATATGGGGAAAATGGGAAAAATGGGAAAATGGGGAAAATGGGGAAAATTGGAAACACGGGAAAAATGGGAAAATGGGGAAATGGGGAAAATGGGAAAATGGGGAAAATGGGGAAAATGGGAAACACGGGAAAATGGGAAATATGGGGAAATGGGGAAAATGGGAAAATGGGGAAAATGGGGAAAATTGGAAACACGGGAAAAATGGGAAAATGGGGAAATGGGAAAATGGGAAAATGGGAAAATGGGAAATATGGGGAAATGGGGAAAATGGGAAAATGGGAAAAAATGGGGAAAATGGGAAAATGGGAAAACGGGAAAATGGGGAAAATGGGAAAAATGGGAAAAATGGGGAAATGGGGAAAATGGGGAAACGGGAAAATGGGAAAATGGGAAAAATGGGAAAATGGGAAAAATGGGGAAAATGGGAAAATGGGAAAATGGGAAAATGGGGGAAATGGGGAAAATGGGAAAAACGGGAAAAATGGGGAAAATGGGGAAATGGGAAAAATGGGGAAAATGGGAAAAATGGGGAAAATGGGAAAATGGGAAAATGGGAAAAATGGGGGAAATGGGGAAAATGGGAAAAACGGGAAAAATGGGAAAAATTGGAAACACGGGAAAATGGGAAAATGGGGAAATGGGAAAAATGGGGAAAATGGGAAAAATGGGGAAAATGGGATAAACGGGAAAATGGGAAAAATGGGAAAATGGGGAAAATGGGGAAAATGGGGAAAATGGGGAAATGGGGAAAACGGGAAAATGGGAAAAATGGGAAAATGGGAACAACGGGAAAAATGGGAAAATGGGGGAAATGGGAAAAAGGGAAAAAGGGGAAAATGGGGAAAACGGGAAAAATGGGAACAACAGGAAAAATGGGGAAAATGGGAAAATGGGGAAAATGGGAAAAACGGGGAAAATGGGAACAACAGGAAAAATGGGAAAAAGGGAAAATGGGAAAAACAGGAAAAATGGGAAAAATGGGGGAAAATGGGAAAAACGGGAAAAAAAGGAAAAATGGGGAAATTGGGATTGGAGCCCCCCTGAGCAGCCTGGGGTGACTCCTGCAGGGATGGAGGGGCAGCAGCTGGGATAAAGCAGCTCAGGGAAAGGGAATTCCTGGGCTTTTTTTGGATTGAGCCCCTGGAAGGTGCAGATCCTTGGGATGGAAAGGAATGAGAGAAACGAGACTCCCAGGGCTTCCTTGGGATTAAAATGCCAAAATTCCCAAGGATTCCGGGGAATAACAGCCCCAAAATTCCCAAGGATTCCCTGGAATTGAAAGGAATAAAATGCCCAAAATTCCCAAGGCTTCCTTGGGGTTCCAGGGAATGAAAGTCCCAGATTCTCAAGGATTCCCGAGGATTGCAGGGAATAAGATTCCCAAGGATTCCTTGGAACTGAAGGGAGTACGATCCCAAGATTCCCAAGGATTTCTTGGGCTTGCTGGGAATAACATTCCCAAGATTCCCAAGGAAAGAGCTGAACCCCCCCCCACATTCCTGCTCTCCCCCTCCAGCCAATCCAGGAGAAATCCGTGGGAATGGGATGGACACAAAGCCCTGGCATTCCCACTCCCATCCCAAAAAAGCCAGGGTGACTTTTCCAACATTTTTCCCACATTTTTCCCGCTTTTCCCAGCGGTTGGACTCACTTGGCCTCGTTGTATCTTCCCTGGAAAAAGGAGAAGAGCCCTCGGATGTAGAACGCTGCAGCCCGCAGACAGTGGGAACTGTGGAAATAAACCCCATGGATACTCAGGATCCCACCCAAATTCCCAGGAATTTCACCCCAAAAACCCTCCCAGGTTTCCCCTTGCAGTTAAGCTGGATTTTTTTCCCCTAATTTGTTGAAAATCCTGCTGCAAATCAGTCATTCCCAGCCCGGAATGTTGGGATTTGTGGGAATTCTCACCTCACTGGGAAGTTGTGGTCGGGATTTATTCTTTCCAATAAACTGTAGAGCTGGAAAATGGGAGAGGAAAAGGAAAAATCGATTTTCCAAGGAAAAATCAACACCAAAACAGTGAAATTCCACCCAAACCAGCCCACGTTTATCCCAGTATTGGAAATTTTAGGCTTGTTTTGATCCCAAAAATCCAAGTTTTCTCCCAAATCTCCTCCAATTCCACAGCATTTCCTGGATAATTGTATTCCCATGGAAAACTTAGAGCTGGTGGATCTGATAACGAATTTAATATCAGATTTGATTAATTAAAACCAGGATTTCACTAAAGAATTCACAAATATTAAGGACACTTTGTGCTCCCCCATGAAGAAGCTGCTGCCAGCAAGGCCCTGATGGCAAAAACACCCAGAAAAAGGCAAATCCCAAGAATTTTCTCCACAGAAAAGCAAGGTTTGAGAGAAAAAGTGGGAAAAATTGTGGGAATAATCCTGAACTTTTGGAGTTTTCCAGCCAATTTCTCAGGAATTTCCACTCCCTGGTGAAGGAGCTGCTGCCAGCAAGGCCTGGACAAAAATACCCAGAAAAAGGCAAATCCCAGGGATTTTCTCCACAGAAAGTTGTGATTTCTCACTCCTCTCATGAATGCAAGGCCAGCAAGGCCCTGATGGCAAAAACACCCAGAAAAAGGCAAATCCCAGGGATTTTCTCCACAGAAAACTGGGATTTCTCACTCCCCTCATGAATGAGGTTCTGCCAGCAAGGCCCTGATGGCAAAAACACCCAGAAAAAGGCAAATCCCAGGGATTTTCTCCACAGAAAAACTGGGATTTCTCACTCCCCTCATGAATGAGGTTCTGCCCAGCAAGACCCTACATGGCAAAAACACCCAGAACAAGGGAAATGCCAGGGATTTTCTCCACAGAAAGTTGTGATTTCTCACTCCCCTCATGAATGAGGTTCTGCCTGCAAGGCCCTGATGGCAAAAACACCCAGAACAAGGCAAATCCCAGGGATTTTCTCCACAGAAAGTTGTGATTTCTCACTCCCCTCATGAATGCAAGGCCAGCAAGGCCCTGATAGCAAAAACACCCAGACAAAGGGAAATCCCAGGGATTTTCTCCACAGAAAGTTGTGATTTCTCACTCCCCTCATGAACGCAAGGCCAGCAAGGCCCCTGCATGGCAAAAACACCCAGAAAAAAGGGAAATCCCAGGGATTTTCTCCACAGAAAACTGGGATTTCTCACTCCCCTCATGAATGAGATTCTGCCTGCAAGGCCCTGATGGCAAAAACACCCCAGAACAAGGGAAATCCCAGGGATTTTCCCCACAGAAAACTGGGATTTCTCACCCCCCTCATGAATGAGGTTCTGCCAGCAAGGCCCTGATGGCAAAAACACCCCAGAACAAGGCAAATCCCAGGGATTTTCCCCACAGAAAACTGGGATTTCTCTCACTCCCCTCATGAATGAGGTTCTGCCAGCAAGGCCCTGATGGCAAAAACACCCAGAACAAGGGAAATGCCAGGGATTTTCTCTCCACAGAAAGTTGTGATTTCTCACTCCCCTCATGAATGAGGTTCTGCCAGCAAGGCCCTGATGGCAAAAACACCCAGAACAAGGGAAATGCCAGGATTTTCTCCCCAGAAAAGCAGGATTAGGACTAGCAGAGCCCAGCTCACCTCCTGGTGCCGATTGCCCTCCCGGATGTAGACGCTGGCCAGGTTGGTGACAATGAACGCCCACAGCTCCTGGTGGGGTTGTGAGCTGGAAAGGAGAAAATTCACAAATATTTCAACTTTTCTTCACGATTTGTTCACTCCCATTAAAAACTCCTGGCTAAAAGAAGTCACACATTGACATTTTAATGTTAAAAATCCCCCCCATCCAAGGAAAATTGTTAATAAATAGTGGAATTAAGGAAGGTTTCCCTTCCAAATTCAAACTGCCATCCTTGAATTTCCAGGAGAAAATCTGGGAATAAAATCTCACCCTCAGTGCTGTAGTGAATTGTGCTTCTGCATTATCCATGCAGTTGACAGAGATGCAGTAGAGACCCTGGAAAAGAAGGGATAGTTTTGGGAATGCAGCCCAAAATATTCCCAAATCCATGGAAACATTGGGATAACAGCAGGAAAAAGGGAGAAACGAGTCTCAGGTGTAGGGAAAATATGGAATTTCCACAAAATGTCCTTTAAAATAAATTATTCAGGGGGAAAAAGCTTAATTTAGCTAAAAAATCTTTAATAAAGTCGTGGAAAATTCAGTATTCCCCTACAAAAACCTTTTGCCTTCTATAATTCCCACATAAAGCCATCTCCAGTGGGCACAGCTGAAATCCCTGATTTCCCCTTTTCCAGCTGATTCCTCCCCAAATTCCCCTCCCTTCTCCCTGCTGCCAGACAAGGCCTGGATGTCAAAAACTTCCAGGAAAAGCAAATCCCAGGAATTTTCTCCACAGAAAAGTGGGATTTTCTCTCCAGGAATTGCTGGAGCAAGCTGGGACAGTGGGAAGTGCCCCTGCCCGCCCCAGCCATCCTGGAATTCTGTCCCCAAAGGGTTTCCAGGTGGGATGAGCTCCCCCAGCAGTGCAGGTGCAGATCTGTAATTCCCAGGGAACCTCCCCTCTGGAATTCAGGGTGGGATGCAGAATCCCCAGGTTGGACCCCAGACTCACCAGGAGCGTGTGCAGCTGGGCAGCGTGGTTGGAGAAGAGCCTGGGGGACTGCTGGCACAGCTGGCAGACCTGGGAGATCTGGGGAGGAACACAATTCCCACTTTTGGCACCTTTCCCTCAGCTCTGTGCTCCAGACCCTGCTCCCTGCACCCCTCATGGATGCAGGATCAGCTCCAGGATCTGCAGCCCTGGACACAGGGCAGGCTGGGTGTACTGCCAGCTCAGGAAAGGGGATTTCCTCCCATCCCTCCCACATTCCAGCTGCTTTGGAATGGCTCCCTCCACCCCCTGGATTCACAGCCACAGATCCCTCCTGAGGTGCTGCAGCTTCTCCAGGAAAAGTGGGATAAAAAGCTCCCAAAATCTGGGATTGGGGTGAGCTTCAGGAGGCTGAATCCCTCCCCATTCCCAGCACGTTCCCAGTAAAGCTGACAGCAGGGATTGGATGATCCAGGCCCCGGGATGGATTCCCAGGATTGTAAAATTATTGGAAAAATGGGGGAAAAAAAAGTTCAGTTTCCTCTGGAACCAGGAAAGAGGAAGAAAAGCAGGAATGTGAAAATCTGGGAAACATCTGGACAAGGCAGGAACCTGAAGAGGAAGGAGCCACTCTGGAATTGAGGGAATGGGAAAAAACCCACTGGAATCAGCCTGGAACTGCCACCAGGAAGGGCAATCCAAGCAGTTACTGATTGTCCCATGATCAGTGCCAAGGTGCCCTTAAATGAACATTTAGGATGAGCCAGTCCCACATTTCCCAGGTCCTGAGCCCCACCAGGGCTGGTTGTACCCATGAGTAACCCAGCAGGAATTCCCACCTGAGCCCCAAACTGCAGTTCCCACGTTTTAGAGGCTGTTCCTGCAGAATATTCCCATTTTTGGGAGCCACCCCAGGCAGGAAATGCTGGAATCCCCACGTTACCCTCCTGCAGGGCCGTGGCTTTGTGTCCCGTGACCAGCCTGCAACATGATGATGTGTTCCAACAAAATCACTTGGAATGAGGACAGGATGGGGCTGCAGTCCAGCACTGGCAAAGGAGCAGGAGCAATTCCATCAGATATTTATGGAACGTTTCACATCCCACCCAAAAAACCCCCAAAAAGTTGATTTTTGTACCCCAAAAACCACCACCCGGCCTTAAAACCAGAGGTTTAGTTTTAGTCTTAGGCTGAGCCAGCAGCTCCACAAGGCTGTGGGATGGGTTTAAATGAGGAACAAATAATGGGATTTCCCAGGATTTCCCTGGAATCCAGCAGAATTCCAAGCCCTTCCTCCTTACTTTTGAGCTTCTCCAGCTGCATGAGGGCTTTGTCCGTGTACTTCTGAGCCTTCTCCAGGTAGCCTGCCTGCATGGAATGCATCACTGTCACCTGCAGGGAAGCACAGCAAGGATTATCCCCCTCAGCAATTCCCCTGGGATGCAACTCCCACAGCAGAAACCCCTGGAAATGTTCTGGAGCACCCAGGACAGTGGGAGGTGAGATTGAGAGGGTGGGAATGGATGATTTTAAAGCTCCTTCCCACCCCAGCTATTCCATGATTCCCAAAATTTATCTGTGCAGAGAGGGAAGGGCTGGGAATTCACAGAATTCCTCAAATCCCAGACTTTTTACCAAGGATTGGAATAATATCCAAGAAATGGAACAAAATCCTTCAGCAATTCAAGCCCAGCTCTCCTCATGTTGATAAAATTAAGCCAAAGCAATTCTGCTTTGTACAAACGACTCAATTTTCATTTGAATCAGGTATTAATTAGTCAATTAGTAAGTTATTATTTAATTAATTCTCATTTCCAGGCTGGAATCTCCTCACACACTGAGCAGCCCCCTCAGCATCACCCCCACACACATTGAAGGGAAATAAAAGCACAAACAATTGATAAAATTAAGCCAAACTGGCTCTGATTTGTACAAATAACGCCATTTCCATTTGAGTCAGGTACTAATTAATAAATCATCTAATAATTAATTAATCAATTCCCATTTCCAGGCTGGAATCTCCTCACACCCCCTGAGCAGCCCCTCAGCATCACCCCAGGGCCGCTGAGGGCAATCAGCCCAGAGCAGCCACAAGCCCCCATCCCTGCTGGCTCCAAAGCATCATTACCCTCATTAATTGGCAATTAGCAGCAGGAGGAGCCTCACCAGGTAGACCAGCACACACATGTGCTCCTTGGGCAGCCAGTGGAAGAGGTCAGCGGGGTTGCTGGGCAGGATCTCGTCGTCGTGCAGGGTGGAGATGGTTTGGATGCACTGCTGCAGCTGCTTCAGGCACGGCTTCACGCTCTTCACCTGCCAGACCAGGAACATTCCTGGGGGATCCCTCACAGGGGATCCCTCACAGGGGACCCCTCACAGGAATCCCTCACAGGGAATCCCTCACAGGGCCACTGCTGCAGTGCTGGGGACAGGGGAAACCCCCAGCAGTGCTGGTTCCCACATTCACAGGGCTGGTTTAGGATTGGTGACCCCCAGGGCTT